>CABFOW010004984.1:37569-48293 GCA_902141385.1 Timema californicum | reverse complement strand
CACACATTCACAAGTTGTGATTATTACACGTCTTGTCAGAGGTGAAGGAAGGGTTTGGTAATCAGATAAATCTGTGCCGGGATCGGCCCGTATAGTTACACTAATGACGTGAGAGGCGAGATGGAAGTAGAATTTGGAGTGAATGTACACCCATTTTAGTGTAGGGGAAGTGTCAGAACATTCATGAAAACATCTGGTCGGGATTCAAACCGCGACATCCCCTCAACCCTCACCCCTTCATCGTGTCTTATTACACGTTCAAGCTAATCGCGTTCAGTTATGCTAATGGGTGTTAGGACCCCACAACCGTGTGAACGCGGACTAAACGTCAGAATCATTGAGTGCCAGTTTGTCCGTGATGGGAAAGTCAGGGTTCGAATTTCGATCGAGTAGTACTGACTGTGTATTTCTCCCCATACATGATTTTCTACTCTCCCTCCACGCAAATGTGGGTATACTATAGATTAATTCCTTACTTAACCAAACACATTAGAGTACATAGTTCAGAGGCATATAACGTGAACAGGTAGTGTGGTTCTAAAAATAAAATTAGAAAACTTGTTTGTATACTCATGTGAACATCATACATGCACTTTAATGGTAATATTCATCTCATATGGTCAAATCGGGCACAGGTGTAGTCATAAGAAACCAAATTTGTCCCTCATAAACCTCGGCCAAATATGGGCCGGGAGTTTACTTGTAGTCGGAGAGCCCTACAGTAAATAGCTTACGTCAGCACACACATACGTCACCAAGTTGGAATCTCACACGTCGCAATAAACATGCAAATCGCGCCCTTTTCTTACCGAGAGCGTACTTGTCAAGACTTACTACTATGGTGTACACATTGTTTCAGTTGCTTGGCAAAACGATTCGTGGCGCTTAGGCAACACAGTAACCCACCCCGCATAACCCTTACGAAAAACTTGGCAAAACGAGTCGTGGAGCCTAGGCAACACGTGTGTCACAGTTGCTCTGTGGGAATGCTTAGGCTCGTTTATTTTCCTGCGGTTCGCGTCTTACTACAGTCAGATTTTCAAAGAAAGAGCTTTAAGACAATACAAACTTTTTAAGATCAACATAGTATTATTGTTATTTTATAGGTATTGATAATTTCTATCAAAAGTGACAGCAACAGATCACATGACTTGACGTATGAATACGTAAAGGTCGGTTCGATCTTTTGTAGCAGTCAAATAAGGCTTTTCTTATTAAAATTGAACTGTATGTGGGTAAGCGAATTCATGTCATGGGTGGTGGAGGAAGTAGGTAAGAGGAGTGAACAGATAAACACGCAGACCACAACGAGACTAAAACAATGACGTCCTTGTCGATGCACAAACACGCAAAAACGGGTGATTTTTGAAGCCCATTTTTAAAAATGTATTATTATATTGTTGTTTTACAGGGGGCTAAAAACGTGAGGGGTTTTATTGGTGACCTTAAACCGCATTTAAGAGTCAACTCCGGAGGGCCTATTTTCGCATCACGTGACTGAATTTTGAGCCAACCGGTGTTCGAACAAGTGTTTCTGAAGCACCGGATGCAGTGTTTGGAAAATGTACCCTACATTAAACATACGTATGCTTACTAATATGTACGAAAAGAGTTTAGAGATAAAAATAAAGTCTATCTTCCTTCGCTATATCATGTTCTGTACTTACAGCTTCGGAGTCCTATGTGAGAATGTGTATCTGATATCAAGATGAGCAGTGGTGTAAATTATATGGTAGGGGAGTATTATTCCCAGTGATGGAACTGCAGTGATTTGGAGTAATATCCCTAGTAGCGTAACTGCAGTGATTGGGTAGTGATATCCCTAGTAATTGAACTGCAGTGATTTGGTAGTGATATCCCCAGTAGTGGAACTGCAGGGATTTGGTAGTGATACACCCAGTAGTGGAACTGAAGTGATTTGGTAGTGATATCCCCAGTAGTGGAACTGCAGTGATTTGGTAGTGATATCCCCAGTAGTGGAACTGCAGTGATTTGGTAGTGATATCCCCAGTAGTGGAACTGCAGGGATTTGGTAGTGATATACCCAGTAGTGGAACTGCAGTGATTTGGTAGTGATATCCCCAGTAGTGGAACTGCAGGGATTTGGTAGTGATATCCCCAGTAGTGGAACTGCAGGGATTTGGTAGTGATATCCCCAGTAGTGGAACTGCAGTGATTTGGTAGTGATATCCCTAGTAATGGAACTGCAGGGATTTGGTAGTGATATACCCAGTAGTGGAACTGCAGGGATTTGGTAGTGATATACCCAGTAGTGGAACTGCAGTGATTTGGTAGTGATATCCCCAGTGCTAAAAATAATATGACTTGGCAGTAATATCCCCAGAGGTGGGACCGCAGTAGTTCTAGCCCATGGCATGTAGTTCGAGTGCAGTGCTGTGTTGATAATATCCGCGATGACGTATGAACAGAACCTGCATGCGGTCAACTCAGGAATGTCCGATGCACGGATTCGCGAAGAGCGGTCAGAATAACAACGGCACAAGTACACACCCCTACTGCTGGTATTTTCCGTGCACTTTCCTGAACCAACTGATCATACTACCTGGCTGGACACGACTTCAAGACTCGCCGAGTTCTATATCCAGCACAGCCCCACCAGCATTTCGGCCACTAGCCACGTCAATTTCATCAATGATGCCGGGGAACGAATTACAGGATCCTACGTTCAAAAATATACTTTCTCTATACATGGGGAGTAGGATTCTGATACAGTAAGATTTTTGAATGGAAAGTTAATCGAGCAATTTCAGGTGTTCATACGTCAAGTAATTTTATTTGATGCTGTTAATAAAACATAATTCATTTATAATTTTAATAGGGTTTTAAATTTATTTGAAGTTTTTAACGTGCAATTTTTGAACCGAATGATTATATTAGCACACGATTGATAGACTAACGTTTCTCTAGAACAGACACAACATCCATCCCCCGGCCGTTAATTCATCACTACTGAGAAAGGGAAAACACACATTTCACCAATGATACATTTTTCGGCCATACCGGGAATCGAACCTGGGACCACTAACTCAGTATACAGACACACTACCGACTGAGCTTAGGTGTTGGACCTCAGGATGGACAAAGATAAAGCTACTTTTAACTTGCATTATTTCTCTCACACTTTTTCGTTCTTTATTTTTTATTTCCTCTTGACCCTTGGGAGAGAGAATTATTGTGAGCGTCAAAAATTCTAGAGCAAATTTTTGATAAATGTCAAAGTTTCACGATCCCCTGAAACCGGAAAAGTGGTTTTCACGATGCCGTCTGTCTATCTCGGCAGCGAGCCGAAACTGTTTTACTGATCGGGCTAAAATTTTGTATACAGGGTTTTAATATGGTTCTCCCGAAGAGTTTTTAGGATTATATATCCAACCTTAAAATTAAGAATAGTTTATTGAAGGGCAAAAAGATTAAAAATAGTTGTTTTTTTCAAATACGCGCAAACGATTTTGATTAAATTTTGTATATATAGGCCGTTCCACTCACAAATTGCAGTACAAGCTCTTATGGACTATTACCATCTCTTTCCAACCCATCGGTTTCTCCGTTAACGCTGTCCTTTTTTTAACAAGCGGAGTTGCCATTTTGTATCTTAAATTTGAACGTCGTTATTTCTATGAAATAAACATAGCATATTAATTAACATACATTTATGCATCTTGTGAAATCAATTTAAACCGCCATAGATGTTTTTAAATCACTTTTTTTTTTTTCAAAATATTAAAATATGCATTGTGTCAAAGTTTCATGAGGTTTCAAATGTATCACGTCATAAGTCTAGTTCCAATTGTGTGGAAAAGCCAGTAATTTTATGGTGGCTGTTATAATAGTTATGAACAAAGTTTGCAAAGTCTGAAAGGAATATCTTTTATATATTGCTATAAAAAAATTGTAACGTATTATACCTCCTGAAATATTTAAAGTAAAACACGAAAAAGTTGTCTTGTTGGAAACTTTTTTTCTTTTGATTTTGCTTAGGTACATTATGTTTAAGAAATTATAAGAAAAGCTAATATTTTTTTTAATTATGGGCCAATAGCACCCCCCATAGTTCATCCCATCCACATCAAAATTGATAATACTGGTTTCACAAAATACAAGGTTCATTCGCTTGAACATTGATTATACTCATCTTAGTTTTTAATTATAGTTTAGTAAACATGGTTTTATTGTACTTGCCGAGACAATGTTAACAATTCGAGAATACATTTTATATGCAACTCCAAATTTTACTACACCATGCTTTTGAATTAAGAAACCAGATATCCACAGAGGTGGGTGGCTGGACAGTATAAGGTTTTACACTCGCATTCACACTTTGCCACCGTTTATAATCAGGCCTGGGTTTGAATCCTGGTCGAATTCACTGGCATTAGTTAAACACTCTAGAACAGTTTGTAGCGCGTGAGCCAATTGAGATAGAGGTCTGATATTGGGTTGGTCTGAGATTTATCTTTGGTAAATTGTCAGCTAGGGGACTGGTTGGTGTGTTCTATTAGTATTAGGGTAAAGTCACGTGTTAATATAATCAGCGTGTTCGAAAAGTAAATCTAGCTAATACAAAATAATTATCTGAGGTTGATTTTAACAAGTTATTTTTCCATAGTTTCAGGAAAATACAGGTGAACATACTCTTAGCCACTTTACTCCGTTATATTATTTATTTAAATCCGTGTAAGATGCTGAAAGTCAAAACACAGTCTTCGGACTTAGCACTCCGTGTAAACATGAATATAGCCCTGCTGAGCTTCGCACCAATGAATCCTACTGATGACAGTCCTCTTGGAAAAGCAAAACACAGCTGTTTGACATCCATCCAAGAAACCTCTCTCCAGTTCTGAGCCATTATTCTTGTGTTACTGGTTACAGCCAATATTTTGGCATGAACCTAGAGTGCTAAGGGTGTTTGGTGACTTAATCGTCATTTGTATCAAACGTTTGTTTATAACATATTTTAATTTTTTCCTTTTATTTTTAGTTATAATATATTTTACTTTATATCGGATGATCATTTTATATATTATTTACTATTGATTCATAGTGTTTAGTGTTAATTTTTCAAACTATTTATCATGGAAACAGTAACAAGAAAATTGTAATTACGCCTTAATACACCTGAAGGAACTGTTATCGTAATCGATAATACAGCCTATCACAGCAGAAGGTGTGACGCGATCCCGACCACATCATGGCGTAAAGCTCAAATAGCTGAGTGGTTTAGCCATAAGAATATTAATGTTGATGACGAAATGTTGAAACGGGAAATGCTATATTTGGTTTCGCAACACAAACAAAAATTTGAAAAATACAAAGTGGATGAGATGGCGAAGGCGGTGGATCGAAAAGTCATTCGTTTGCCTCCGTATCATTGTTAGCTTAACCCTATAGAGATGGTGTGGGCTCAGGTAAAAACATTAAAATGAACAATGTTGGTTTTAAGGTTAAAGATATGAGCTCCTTAATATCTGCTACGAATAAAAAGGTTTCTGTAGAAAACTGTTTCAATTATATAAATCATGTCAACAAAATTGAAAATGACATATGAAAAGCAGACGAGCTGCAAGATGACGAAAAGCAATTTTTAATAAGATCAACTTCATCATCTTCATCGTCCCCTGTGTCATCTCCTCAACCCATAAGTCCACCTACTCACTCTCAAAACTTTGAGCTACCTGGGCCATCCACTAAACACCACTTCACAATTGATGGAGCCACTGGGACAACGATGAAGCATAAATGTATATTTTAGGTTTAAACTAATATGGTATTTACTATACATGGAGAACTTAAATGTATCTTGAATAGATTTAAGAATCCTCCCTCCTTTATAATTACCAGTATTTTAATTTTTAAAACTATTGTATATTATTTTTTTATTATTGTGATTATTGAGTTTTAGCGTTTACTATAATACACAATTTTTGACAACCCAAACTTCAAATTGATTTCCATAGCGTGTATAGAGTTTGTATAATTTGCTAAGTTTGAATGTAAAAGATGTCTGTTTCGAGTGGGTGAGATCTGGCAACTGCGCGCTCTATAAGACCTGTACTGCAGAGTAAGAGTGGAACGGACTATAGACACCGATTAAAATTGCCAAAATGGCAACTTTTATCTTCCCATGACCATGACTTTGAGGGTACTTACCATAGGAGTAACTTTTCAATTCTGAACATATCCCTGCAACTATTTGAGATATAAAATAACTTTGTAAAGTTTTAGTACAATTAAGAATACAAATCTTTTATTTGAACTATATTTTTATAAAACCAATAGTTTCTGAGCTATAAACAAATATATTTTCTTGTTAAAGTCTTTGAAATATGAAATTAATTGCTATGCTCTGTGGTGGACAAAGCTGTGTGTCTGTAAAAGTGTATATTATTTAAGTTAGGCTCTTTGGTAGAGTGTTTCCGCAACAATGTATATTATTTCTATTCACAAATCTTATTAGTTTCTAATACTAATTTGTGCGGTGCATTGTACTCTTTATTAACCTTAGTGACACGGGTATCACGGAATTGTCTAAATGTAGTTAATCGTAAAGAGTGTTTGATCGGCCTCCAGGGACGTTTTTGGGTCATCCTGTAGTGGGTAAGATAGAGAGTGCGCGGGCCATGACGAGCAGTGAAGCAGGACTCGGGAGAAACAGAAGTCCACGAGTTCGTGTCCCGCTTCCTTCATTCACGGCCGCAACAATATACCTTCAAGGCAGTTTTACTCCAAGGTCACCGGACAAACATTCACTGGAAGCATCTAAGATTCCGGTATTCTTTTTGGCCTTTTAATTTGTTTCCTATTGGAATTTTTTAAAGGAAAATTTAATGTGTAGAATTGTCTTACATTTTAGGAAAAACACCCAAACTATCAAGCTTGATATATTGGTTATTTTTCCTAATTATTAACTTTATAATTTTCTTTCTCTCATTTTAATTTTACAACTTGATTACTTTTTTAACGTAAGTTTTTGGTTAATGTCTCTGTATATCCTCATATTGCTAGTTTGATTTTATAAGAATCTGTTTAGTTTGCTACTTTATCTTAAGTTAAATATTTACTATGTTTGCATTGGTTTGTCTCAGACCTGATGATGGCGTAATCGCCGAAACATGTCGTCACTCAGTCAAGAGTAGCAACAAATTATGAGAGGAATTAAAATCACACAGATAAGGAACGTTACTATATTCAAACTTCTCAAAACGTCAAAAAAAAACTTTTTTGTTACACTTCTTTCATAACAATCAATTACTTATTTATATGATGTTATATTTATAATATATCATAACTGATTATAGTATAACATGTATAACACATCTGTTATTTCCATTAAATCTCCAATTAATCTTGTCTCGATAGTTAACACAAACAAATTTTAGAAACCATTCGACTCGAATAATAAGTATTTAATATTAAATCCTATACACTTATTTACTAATTTGGTGAAATGTGTTACTTGTTACGTCTTAACTTTCATTTTAATGTGTTTCATGTTGATTTTATACTGCTAATTGTTATTTACATGTGTAAGTTTCATGAATAATAACCCAGTCAACTATTTTAATCTTTATATCAATCATCTTTCTATTGTCACTGTTTAACCTATAATCTTTATCTCAAGTATTCAAAATTTTGTAGAGTCTTTACGTTATAACATTAATAACTCTAATCTAGTCAATTTGTTAATTTACACTTTTCATTGCTCATCAGCCAAACCTTTAATCTGCTACTACTTAAGTAGTGTTTTTCACAGATTTATATTTTTCTTTATTTTATGCTAATTAATTTCAGAATTTTATTACTTAATCTCAATGATGATTTCTTAGAAATGTTATTGTAACTGTTTTATTTGACTTAATTTTTTGATATATTAGTTTCATGTTATGTTTCTTAATTTATATTGTTTAATTGAAAAAAGAAGTTGTGCCAATTAATATAATTATCTGATCCATCCATGTACGTTCCTTATATTATAAATTCATATTTCTCCTTACTACAATTAAAATGAATTTAACTAAAATTATTTATTTTAGATGCAGAATCTATAACTAGCACTCTTCACCAACAACAATGCAAGTATAAAGTTGGGGGTACACGAACAAAAATATTGAATACCACTGCTCTTAAGATACCCGTGTTCTAAGCCAGGTGTTGCCTAAACAGGGTTGCCACTATTACGTAGTTAATACAAAAAAAAATGTGTTCCTAAAATGAATTCCTATTTTTTGCAAAACACTTTAGAGGGTCGTAGAGAGGCGGAGAAATTTCGCCTTTCATATAAGTAGCTCGCGTGAAGTCCGGTCATTAGTGTTTATAAGAGGATGATTTTACCTAGATGGGAGCATTGTAACGCAGTCATTTCGCAGCCCAGTGTTTCAAGGTGAAATAAAGGGGGAGAATGGATATAATACATGTATTCGAATCTGCTTGTTTTCTCCTTCAGTTCACTTTTTATTATTTGAAAAGGCTTAATATTTAGAACTTTAAGTTCAATGTCCCAAATTGCCAAATATTTTTTTTTTTAAATTTTTGTAAACCAGTATTAGTATCCGTGGAATGAATTGTGTGTCTACCCAGAGCAACTTTTTTTGTTTTTTGCTTCAAACAGACAGAATAAAAAATCTTCCCATTTTAGTTCTTTCGGCACAGTTTTTAATGAACTTAAAAAAAATCTAATTTAAAATTCCGGTATTGAAGTGCACATTTTTGTTCACAGGGGCTACTAATATTTAAATTTCTGGCCTCCTTAGTGCACCATATATCGCATGGCATAAAAACTCTTCATTTTATTAATGTAAATTCCCTGTGTTTTTTCCAGATATAAGAAAATCCTTGTGTTTTCCTGGTTCTTGGAAACCCTGGGATAGTATTACATCAGTGAAATGTGCATAGCAAACAAAGTACACTAGAGTCGCGATTATCCGGCCTAAAGTGACGACATTTCGTGCCGGATAACGGATGTAGGGGACAGTAAAAAATTAAACTAGAAATACATTTTTTAAATCTTTTCTATATACAACGAGCCTAATTTATTTTGGAAATGAAACATCAGCTGCAAAGCAAGAACAAGTGAAAATATGGCGTCAAATGGATGAGAGTATAAATTCAGTAACCGATTTATTTATTTTAAAACGCACTTGTTATCGCCGAAAACTGGGCCGGATAATCGCAACTTTAGTGTATGGTAAAAATGTTGTATTTTACTGCTTGACAAAAACGTTCATTAATGATTAATACCATGTTGGGTTTCGGAAAGAGGACAGGCCAGTAAAACATCACGGGCGTTACGCTTATTAAGTGATCCGCTAAGTTTGAGGAACACTATTCTACTGCATTAGATTTGTTCCTTTTCACAACGTGATGGAAAAAAATGGCATTGGGAAGGGCGGGGAAGATGTGATTTATTTATTCACTCTATTAACGTCGCTAATAGTCTGCGCAAGCACTAAATGTGTGCCTAATCTTTTCAACACTAGTCGAGTCCTGAGCTGATATAACAGTAAGTACAGGTAGTGAGCATTTAGCATCTTAATAAAAAAAGGTAAATAATAAATCAACCACCTCCATCGAACACTTGTAACGGTAAGAGTATGAATGTGAACAGTTAAGATACAAGATAATATGGATCAACTTCTTACTGTGGATTCATTCAAACGTTCGCCGTAAAAACAACAAGAGCAGAGTGGAAACAAGGTCACGTGATTAACTCTAATCAAACGATTTCAGCTTCACCAGCGCTGTCCGTTCGACGAGACTTGAATTTGTTTTGGCTTTCTCGACACTGCGTGATATTTATCCTCTTGAAACAACTAGTTTAGACCAAGTTCGGTGGCCGCATGGTCCAAGACGCTACTCTTGCAATAGACTAGCTTGTCGAAGACCGGGAGATTATGGTTCGATCCCGGTCGGGTGCACTGAGGGGTTTCAACTTTACCTCCACGCAGATACGGGTGGGTGTACTTCCTCTGAAATAAACCTTCCTAATCCTTAACAAATTAACGTAATTAGTACCTATGCGTATAATCCAAACGGGTTGTAAAACGCGGTGCTAATAAAAAAAGTTTTTAAAACAGACTGACTCAATCGCTACACATGCGCCTACAAAGTGAAAATACAAGGAGACAGCTGCGTCCACTGTCTTGAGATGATTTTAAAAAGCGTGTGTGTGTGTGTGTCATTCTCGTTCAATTCTGACTTGCTTTTCACAACATATCACAATAGTTTGAACACAAAACATGTTGATTGATTTTATTTGTTTATTTATTTAGCACCGCGGCTTACTACCCATTCGGGTTATACGCTTACGTACTAATTACGCCAATGGGTTAGGAAGTGGGAAGGTTGAATTTGGAGGAAGTGAACTCGCATTTGCGTAGAGGGAGAGTGGAAAACCATTTAGGGGAAAACCACCCCCAGTTCACCCGAGCGAGATTCGAACCTCAATATCCTCATCCTCGGCAGTCTATCTCAACACAAAACTAGCGTGTTAGCTAATTACGCCACCGATGCGGGTAAAACATGTTGATAATATAGACTATTTCCAGTTTACGTTAAAAAACATCATGGGCCAACCAACATACGTTTCTGATAAGGGTCAGTCCTTAATTTACAAGGATTTAAAAAAAATTGAGGGGCCTGCCCCCCCCCCCTCCCCGCCCAACCCATGCCTTCCACGTAAGGGATCGTGAGATTTTACGTCAACCCCC
>CABFOW010004984.1:13110-37469 GCA_902141385.1 Timema californicum | reverse complement strand
TCCCTCTATATTACATTTTTTTTTTACGATTTTGTAGATTAGATTTTAATCGTTCAGTTATTTTTAGACATAAGTATTGGTAATAAAGCGAGTGATATGAAAACTTAGAATACTTTAAAACTCCAGTAAGTAAATTAAATATAATTAAGTTAAATTTTACAATTATTATATTTTATTTTTTGACAAAACCAAAATTATATTTTGTCTCGCCATAACTATCGATTAAATAAACCTCACTTTAAGATAGGTTCTGACACACACACACCCACCATTTCCCCTCAAAACCCTTTACGTAATTTTAAAAACGGCCCCTAGCGTATGGATTTCTGCTACATTCGAGCATATTCTGATCTTTACTTTTGGCTAACATATGAATCGAGCTTTACTCCGCCATTTACCTGGCGATTGGCAAAACTGCCATCTCGTGCCCCCCTTTGTTATTTTCGACCGCCTCTCACCAATACTGAGGTCAGTAAACGATCACACCCACAACCAAACATCGCCAAGTCTTGTTCCACCTGCATTCGCCAACTACCCATCTCGGACAGCGAAAACTGATTTTTTTTTAAGTAGAAGGGGGGATTATGGGGGTACCTGCGGCCAATAATAAAAAAACAATTTTGAATGTACAACTAACAAATGAACACCCAAAGTGACAGAGCATTAAAGTCGTAAACTTGGTTTTGGCAACGTTCCAAACTGAACAGTTAAGGTGGGACTGAAGGGGACGCGAGAAAAGGGGCAGTATTTTCTGCAGTTTTCATATTAAAATATTTATTTGGTCAAAATAAATTAAATACAGCTTCATTAGAAATAGAAAGTTTAATTTTCTTCACAAGTTGATATCAACAATTGTTGACTACCTGTCGAGGGTGTCCTGGAATTTAATGACAACTTTTTCTCTTCATTTAAAAAGTTTGGCATCTAATGCTGCCGTGCTCATGACAGATATTCAACCACTGTTGATACCACAATGCGAAGAAAATTAAACTCTTGTGTTTCTATTGGAGCAATATTTGATCTTCTTTGACCAAAAATAGTTTTGCTATGAAAACTGCTAAAACACTCGTATTTTCCCACCTTAAAATAATGATCTATGATCGCAATGGCCAAATAAAGAGAGGCAGGTGGACCACTTGGTACGGGTTTGGAGAGGTGTGGAGGGGGTATTCGTAAATTAACAAGATGTTTGCTGAACCGGTTACGGTACTCCTCCTTTGAGCGGGTCTGATAAGACGAGAAGGTGTGGGTTACGGTATCTCGCACAGCGCATGCGTGTTTATAGGGAAGCATGTGGGTAGAGAAGAGAGGGGGGATGGAGGTGTTATGGGCGCGTGGACAATGTGCACAATATACAAGGTTGACTCGCCTCAATTTAATAGAGACAAATAAAAAGATAAAAGCTTTTTTTGTTGTTTTCCTTTACCCGTGCTTAGCGTCTTACTACCCGTCCGGACCACCCACAAATTCAGATCTGTATGATAGGGGATAAGAAAAGTATAATATAGAGGAAATGTACCAACATTCGTTAAGGAAGTTAAGTAGGAGAAATCATTCAGAAAATAACACCTTCTAAACACCTTGCCGGGATTTAAACTAAAGACTTCCTCGTCAGCTGCAAACCATATTTTTAAAACTTTAGCTCATACATAGTTTTATTGATACAATTCAAACATTACTATCAAAGAAACCCGTTTCGGTGGTCAAACGGTCTAAGGCATCACTCTTGCAATAGACTAGACTGGCGATGACAGGGAGTTCAGGGTTAGAATCCCGGTCAGTTGTACTGAGGTTTTTTTCTCTCTTCAAAATAGTCTTCATTCTCCCTCCACGCAAACGCGGGCACACCTCTAAAATTCAACCTTACTAATACTTAACCCATACCTCTAATCTCACATTAAAATTAAGTTATTTATTTAAAAGGAGATTATAAAAGTATTTTTGAAAAAAAAAAAAGTGTAAATAGTAAAAGAATACTAAACGACCAAATGTGCAAGATTATTAGAACACAAAGGTCATGTCGAGCACATTAACCAATTTCCCGGCATCGAAGTGAAACGGTAAAAAAAACTAATAATGACCACAACAAAAAGAGACACCGTTATGAATATTTATGTTTCTTTGAGTGTCCGAATTTTCATTTATAGGAATTTGAAAGCTAAGAATCGAGAAAACTAAAGTCTTGAAAATAATATCGATTCTTGATTATTTTGATACCAGAAAGAATCGATCTTGACACAATTAATGTGGTTTGTTTATTAAACACCCCTAGACGATAAAGCCCTCAACCTAAATGTCTAGGTTTCAACTCTGATTAGAAGTAGCTTTTTTTTAAACTTAGATTGCAATTAAAAAAATTACTTCGGTCCCTGTGTCGGTAATATGAAAATAAAAACGTTAAATGGTGAACCTGCATAATCTTACATCCAAACCAATATTGGAGGAGTTTAATAAAAAAATAAAAAGGACCTTGTACCATTAAGAAACACAGGTCCTTTCGAACGAAACCAGTTCACGACGGAAAAGTTTTTTTTAGCACGTCCGAACAAATAGGCAAAGGAAGGATTCAATTATCGTTATTGTTTTGTTTTTTTACAGGAGTTTAACTCAAGTGTGGCTAGAAAACAATTGAACACGTGCTAATATGTTTTTAAGCATGTTTAACTTTCACTTTCTAAGACCAGGGTCATCGCCCCGAGTCACACAAGATTTACGAGGTCAAATCTTCATTTTTACAGCACTTATTCAAATAAATGTTTAATATAGTGCAATAACACATGCTCTCAAATGGTGCCCTTGGGCTCATTCCAATAAAATGTTTATTTATTTAAATGTAACTGTTTCAGAAAAATAATTATTTCTAAATAAAGAAATGACACATAAATATTTTATTTGATAATAAGAACAGACCTAGAGATTTAAAAAGAATAATTAAAAACACAATCACCTTCGGGGTTTATTTATAGGTGAATTTAAAATCTCCCAATACAATGATATCAGGAAAAAGGAAAGAAATATTTTGCATACATCGATTAAGAGGGCTGGAAGAGGGGGGGGGGGGGTATTTTTGTAATCTATTATTTTTATTATTTATTATCTTGCATCATGCAGGGCAGAAGGGGTGGGTTGTGGTTTATTTATATTATATGGAATACAAGTTCAGTTTATATTACAAGTCTCGCCTAAGATTGCATGGAACCACTGCGCCGGCGCTGATTCTAAGGTCCAGTTTCTTAGTCAAGACTTGGTACGTCTCAAGTGAGATGCTACACTAAATACAAGACATCTACCTAAGCTCAGACAGCATGAATGGGCAGTAATAAACTTATAACTTAAAAACAATCAGCCTTTGCGACAGGAGCTGTTACTAAAACACGCACAACCATATCTTCACGTTACAACCAAGGTACCAGCTTCAGTGGCCGAACGGTTAAAGGCAGGGGTCGGCAACCTTTTTTGGGCCTTGATCGACTTACAAACAAACTTATAAAAGCTCCCACGATCACGTACTCTTCTTTGTTTTGTTTTTTGTATCTATTCATCTTATAGTTATTCCTTAAATTGAATCTTTCATCAAATGCTTATGATGACCCAGCCTTTCTAGAACAAAATATAGAATAAATATGAATTTATTTAACTACAGTATTTAATGTTCTTGAGACATTACCGATTATGACCGATCAAGTTTATTTTGATCTCACTCAAATATTATTTTAAAGTATTTGATATGTTTGTGCGTTTAAAGGATTCAAGAAATCGACTTTTAATAACGATGTAGTTTTCTTACGCGATCGACTGAAAATTGACGTGATATCGACAGGTCGATCGTGATCGGCTAGTTGCTAATCTCTGTTCTAAGCTGTCACTCCCGTGTTATACTGGCTTACTGAAGTCGGGGAGATTGGGGCTCGAATCCCTTTCGAATCCACCAAGATTGTAAAAAAAAACCATTCTCTTTCCAAGCAAATGCGGGTATATTACCTCTGAAATGCTTCCTTCCTCATACCGTCTCCATTAGAGTTGTAAACTGAACAGGTAGTATGACGCGGTGGTAAACAACACCACCAGGGTGTAACCTCCAAGCAGCTGATCACCTCCTACTCAACATCCCCTCTTCCTTCACACGCAAGAGGAAGGGGGAGAGGTGTCAAGCCACAACACGAGGAGGAGACAAGACGTGTTCAGGAAGTCACTTACAGGTCATCTCCTTCCTGCCTCCCTATCACTCGGTTACGTTTCACGCAGTACGGGTCGAGCTGAGCTGTATGACAGTTTGGACAACCTTACGTTAATTTTTTTTAACGAAAAATATTCACATATGTAACGATAACTACAAAAACAAGCCCCATGGCTTCTTTGGTGCTGACTGACAGCTTTGAAAAGTTACCAGACCAAATTATGTATCCCTACGCCGAACCATATGATCTGAAAAAACATGTGTTTAGCAGCTGTCACTTCTGACGGTCAAAATTTAGGTATATACCTAAATGTTGACTGTCAGAAGTCATCTGTGAGCTGTCAGTCAGCACCAAAGAAGTCATGGGGCTACTGTATCTATATATCCCAAATTTTAAAGTTCCCACTACAGTTTAATTTGCCCTAAGGGTGAGAGCTCCAACAAAGCGACAACAGCGAGTCCAGTTCTCTTTTCACACTCACGTATCGACTACAGCGCTTGGTGGTTGAATGTGTCACCAACGTCGGGTCTGCTTTAGACTAGGTTTTTCTTTTTACCACCGTGTCTTACTACCCGTTCAGTTTATACTCTTATGTTTTAGGGATTAGGGAGGTTGTGTTTATAGGAAAGTACCCGTATTTGAGTGAAAGAAGAGTGAAAAACAATCCTGGAAAAAACTTAGTACACGCGCGTTAGACCACGCGGCAACCGAAACTAACTCAACTATAGAACACACACATAACCCAGCCCCCAAACGTAAATTCATCAATGTGGTAGAGGGGAAACCACATTTTACCTACGATACATTTTTCGGACATCCCGTTGATCGAACCCGGGTTCCTTAGCTCAGCAGACAATCGGACACGATATTAGTAAAGTATTTATACTTTTTTCCAAACCTCTAAACCGACAATCCAATCTATCCATCGGTCGCCGAAGCTAGGAGTCCGATTTGTCATTTGTTTTCGGACCCACTCTTTACAGAGTCGAGATGTACTTTTATTAATTATCATTATTATTATTATTATTATTATTATTATTATTGTCACCGCCGAAGCACGTTCGCATTGTTTGATTGACTACACGCGTGAAAAATATAAGACGTGATTAAACGTCCACTAAAACATTACAACCTTCAGACAGCAGTGTGTTGTTTATGCCCCAGCAATAACAATCGATTACCTCGAAATTAGCGAAACTTTTGGTATCACCGTAATAATAATCATATCAAAATCATTATTACTTTCATCATCATTATTATAACTATTATTATTGTTAGAGGTGTGAAGCTCCGAAATATTAAAATCTAAGTTCAACTCTTCTTCGCTTGAACACCCATGCTGAATGACCTTGGCATCTTCCAAATATTTTGCAGGAAGAAGTAAACGGCATTTTATTAATAGAAATTATATATGAGTATTTCACTAAATATAATATATTTGATATTTCAACACATAATAATAAGGATTGGAACAACTAATAAACAGTATTCTAAGACTGTGGTTAAATGACATATATTACCTAAGTAGAGATTAATTCGGATAATGTTAGCAAAAAATAATATTGTTTCTAAATATCTTTCTTTATCTAAATGTTCTTATTGAATAATATGAAAATTAAAAGTAGTATTATTTGACAACAATAAAAACCTTATATTTGACTTCGGCTTTGACATTTCTTCGCAAGTTTCTAGATTCACTTCAACTTTGCATTTGAAAAGTGAATGTGACCTTCTTCGCACATACATACTATTTAATCTAAACTTTAATTGACATAGTCTCTTAAAAATTCTTAACATTTTAAGTCTATGCAATTCTCCTTATTTTAAGTATTTTGTATAAAAACGGGGGAGGGGGAGAACCCATCTCAAAATTATTTTCCGAGCCGATACGCCATGGTTTTTAAAACTGTGATCCTCCATAGTTATCTTATGCTGTGCGAGGCAATTTTAGGATAGCATTTACTTAGTTTTCACACAATAAAATAACATCAGTAATTAGAGATTGCCAATATTTTTCAAATCAGAATAAAGAACAGGCGCAGCCAGAAAATTAAATTGTTTCCGTTTGTTTTATACTTTTATGCTTGTAAAATTTAACTGTCTTAATTGAAGGTTCACAATATTAGTGTGAACCAATATATTCCAGCATGTTATTTTTTGTTAGTTTTTTCCCAAGGGGTCCGTCGGTTTGAAAAGTTCTGGAGCCGAGCGATACGCCATAGTGTGAGCCTACCTCCCTCCCCAGAGAAGCTCGACTGTTTCAGAATGGAGCCGATCAAATGGCAGGGGAGCTACGACCGCCCCTCAAAGCTCAATGAATATCTGCCGCGGTGGCCCGGCCGGGTGATTCCATTGAACCCAAGGCCACCCTCATGACATCAGATTGAGGAGGAAGGGAAAAGAAGGGGAGGGGGATTCCACAGCTGCGAGCCCTAGGGCCGGATATCAGACCACACCACCTCTCCTCCCCTTCACTACGTCCTCAGACAAAACCCCACACCCCTATCGAGTTGCGCATTCCACCCTCCACCTTTGTGGTTCACTACCACACATTAGTTAACTGTGGTCTGATCGTTATGGTCCAATTATTATAGAAAGGGCCTTTAATTAATACTAACATATTTATTTGTGTTCAACAGCGATAGCATTTTACTATAATATTGTCCCCCTAGGTGGTCTTGGGGGTAAATTGCACGCCTCGGAACCTTATGTGCATGGGTTCAAACCCAAACTAGGTCAACGGATTTTTCTTGGGTGATAAAAATGAGTAGCATAACTTCCTTCGGAGGGAAGTAAAGCCGTCAGTCCCACGTAAAATGTGGTATGTAAAAGAACAATGGAAGATATGTGAAAATACCTTTACCAGCAAAATTGGTGGGGCCTTTCCTTCTCGCTCATAGAAATTCTCATGTTCTGATAGGTTATAGTCAGACTGTAGATACCTCAAATAAAAAATACTATATTACTATTGTTATTGTTATGTGTATTGATAATATCTATGAAAATTGACAGCTGAAGATCACAAGACTTGACGTATGAATATGTGAAAGTAGATACATACCCGGATTTTGGTGCAAGTCCATTTTGGAAGGCTTTTATCCCGCCAAACAGAGTAGGACTTTGGTACTAAATAAGGCCTTCCAAAATGGCCTTCCTACCCTCTATAGATCTACTTCACGTATTCATACGTCAAGTCATGTGATCTACAGCTGTGAATTTTGATAGATATTACCAATACCTATAAAATAACACAAAGTTCGTATTTTCAATAAGTCTTTGTATGCAGATTGGACTGTAGATGTATCGTATTTCTCTTAGTTATTGAAAGCGGCCGCTGGGACGTTATGACGTGTGTGTACAACCCTCCCGCCATATCACGCACGTGACGCGACTGCCAAAGAAACACACCCCACTTGTGAGGTAATGCCGTGTTTATCTCAGGTTGTTCTCTCACGAGGAGAGAGAGAGAGAGAGAGAGAGCAGCGACGTGCAGACATTCACCGGAAACAGCCCGGAATGTCCAAATCGCCCTCGCCTCTCAGCACAATAAACAACGGTAACTAATAATATACATTAATTTTCTGAGGAATGGACATTCGGAGAACTTTTTAGAAAGAACAAACTTTTTTTTGCAGTCAATAGTGATCAAATATAAATTCGTAAGAAAATCAAAGTATCCAGTCAAACTGTATTTTAAAATCTCCCAAATTTTCCAGAGCTAATTTCCAACTTTTCCAGTCACTATATGTTACACATATTAATTTATTAAGATAGTAATTTAATTTAATAATATTTTTAGGCACACATATTCTGAAATTGTGTCGCTCTAAGAAGGTGTTAAAGGGTTTCAGCATAAAGCAATGGATGGGCTATTGGTTAGTGTGATCAGTGAAAACATATTGAGACATTAACAAAACACCTTACACCAGTGCAGTTTGTAATTGTTGTGGAACCTATTGTTTTAGTTTTTTCTTCTTATAACCTAAATGAATTATCGTGCACGCACATAACTATGACTCAAATTTGGCTAAGGACGTGCATTAAGGTGGGATGGAAGGGTCTGCCTTGGAGCTCTCAGTTTTAGATGAAGGGGAAGAAACAATCTCCCCTCTTACCATGCTGCGATGTTTCATAATCCCGGAAACTGTGCCAGAAATAGGCAATATTTTTGCACTTTATTCAGCCCTTCCATCCCACCTTAAGGGGTGGAAAGATGACACTAAAAAATCACCTGTTTATTTTGAGAATTGAGATTAGTCAGCCACACATGGAAAAATGTGTTAGGATTTGCGGTGTGTATTAAATGAAAGTATATTATTTTGACTATTGTAAATCAAATTTGCTTATTTTTTAATGAATATATGAAAATTCCAGAATTTTAAGAATACTCCCCGACTTTTCCTTAACTAAGCAAATTCCCTGTTTTCCAGGTCGCTGAACATGTTGAAAATAAAGGTATACATCAGTATGGTCACACTGGCAGCCCACGGTCACTGAAAATGTGGCCTGCTCAGTACCATGGAGGATAAATAAAGGAATAACCTTCAGTGACAGATATTAAATAGTTAATGATACAAATAAAAATATGTATCTAAAAAGACTATAATTGAATGCTTATTATGCATTTATTTTATTAATAAAAATATGTACGGATGCTAAGTTTTTTTAAAAATATGTGTGAGGAATTAATAAACTTTTTTTAAACTACAAGTATTGAAAACAATTATTTATTAAATGTTGTTTCTCAGGCCTATATTAAGTTGATGAAATTTTTAAATATATATTTGGGTTCCGCGGTGAAAGTTGATTTCAGATTTGGCTCATGGGACGAAAGACGTTGTACCACCCTGGTATATACCAATAAGGCTCGTTCGGGGTCAGACTAGCGTTCAGAGCGATGCGACAAAGGTGCTCTAGTCAAGAGTATTGCAATGTTTCATAATGAGATGGGTCAGACTAGCGTTCAGAGCGATGCGACAAGGGTGCTCTAGTCAAGAGTGTTGCAATGTTTCATAATGAGATGGGTCAGACTAGCGTCCTGGATGCTGCGACAAGGGTGCTCTAGTCAAGAGTATTGCATTGTTTCATAATGAGATGGGTCAGACTAGCGTCCTGGATGCTGCGACAAGGGTGCTCTAGTCAAGAGTATTGCATTGTTTCATAATGAGATGGGTCAGACTAGCGTCCTGGACGATGCGACAGTTTTGTAAACGCAGATAGTTGCGTTTCTCGTCCATTGTCGGCCCCTACATGTCGGTGGAGTGTCGTCGCCCCAGTCCGGCTGACAGTTGTTAACTAGGCGAATAATAATAATGATAATTATTATTATTATTATTATTATTATTATTATAGACGTATAATAATAATAATAATAAAATTGTATGGCCAATATTAAGTATGATGAGGTAACTTTAATAGAGCTGATATGTGTCGTCTAAATATCTTACTTTTACAATCGGGTGCACCCAAAACCGTATTTTATGCTCATGCCTTCATCTCTTGCTTATTAAATATAACAAATAAAGCAAATATAATTTGTTAACTGCAGCCATTTTGACTATTATTAAGGACTTGACACGTCGTGGTAGCGACAGGAGCGGGTTTAAACTAAACAGAAGAGTCTTATCTCCCCGTCCGTCATTAAAATGTGTCCTCGTGGAGCCGGGCCGGTGTCGGTGAATGTGAAAACGCCCAATCAAAGCTACCTGCACTAATTTTGTAGTGTACGAAAAATGTGTCTGGATGTTCGCGTGATTGATGAACAATGAAACTGCCTGTAACTGTTTCTAGGGTGCACACCATATTTTCGAAATTTCTTCTTTTTCAGATGATTTAATACAGCAAGAACGCGCATGAGATCATCTTCACTCATCGTTGACATTTTCCCTAATGATAAGAGCCCTGGTTAGCTGTCTTTGATAAGCCATCGTGACACCCCTCTAACGGTCAGCCATGCTTGCCCACGGTGGAGGCCTGACATTTAACACATTCACAAGTTGTGATTAATACACGTCTTGTCAGAGGTGAAGGAAGGATTTGGCAATCAGATAAATCTTTGCCGGGGTGGAGGATTGAACCCCGGATCCCAGCACAGAAGTCTGACACCTTACCACTAGACCACCAGGTCACCTTATCAAAAGTAAAATCATATTTTGTTTAGAGATTAGACCTACTGACTATTAATAACTTTTTAATCCACATAAGTAGCATATGGAAGATCATTTTACAAACTTAAATGTATCAAAAATAGAATCCCAAATATTGCCCATCATTTTAGAAGCATTTTTTCTTATGTCACTAGAACAAAATAAGTAATTACTTGAGTGACCTGGTTAGGGACGTAGCTATCGATGATGTAGCTGAAATAGTCTCGGGGTTAAATGTACTAATAATACAAATATAAATACTTCACCTAATTACTTCAGTATGATTTATAAATATATGTTAAGGGCCGTCATATGTATTGTCCCTCGCCATTCGGAGCCTTCCACTCCACCCCTGAAGCTTAATATCTACTCAAAGTGCCCTTCGGCGTCGGTAGCTGTAATATCAAATGTCTTGGGTTAAGATATTGTCATAGCCATTCGTTGAGATGTAAGCCCGTGTTGAAACAGTGCGCAATCAATCCCTCAACGAAAATTTATTCAACTTTTCATATATGTATAATAGGAAGTCGCCAAGAAAGTTGGAAGATATAAAAAAAAAATTGGTGGCCGAGTTGCAAACAGGTCCCGACAAGACTTCTCGGGCGTTGAACCGGGGGACCTTGAGAGACGTGCCAATTGCACAATATTTTGCTTTCCGCGTAAACAAGGAAGCGCCGCTTTCAGAAACCTAGAAGAGACCAGCTAAGTTGAAAGTGGTTCTTCAAGAGCGTTTATCATAGCAGTCTCAACTCGGCTCGCGCGAGGTATGGGAGTAAAAGGGAAAAGAAAACACCTACGATATGTCAGAAATGTGTTCAGTGCGTTCGTATTTGAATGATTATTCAACATTTTCCGCGGTGACGATGGAGGACAAAGCGACAAAGTTTCTTATTAATAACTACAGTATGTCCCTGTTATGAAAGAATGAAGATTTATGTACAATGCTTATCTGTAAAGCCCTTCTAAAATTGCCAGAAACGGCTGTTTCAATGCAGTTTTTATCCAAATATCATTTAATATTTCAACAATGTTCTGTATTAGGAACTTATTAACTCTTTATCTCCATTAATGTTTAATCAGAAATGATCTACGTGCAATATAGTGTTCGTGTTAATTTACGATTTCTAGCCGACTGTATCACACAGTTGATTGAGATGTGATGCACGCTCTCAAAGAAACAACACGGATGAACAAAGATTTGTTTTCATCCGGAGCACATCCAGGACTTGGGTGGCATCCTTAAAGAGGTGGGTAGGGGTCATAATCCCTCTTACGTAAGGTTTTTTTATTAAATGTTTTTTATTGGTCAAAATCTTAAAAAAGATGGCAAAAGATTCTTACATATTTCATTTTATTTCATTGATTAGCCCCAATATAATCAGTAATGTTCAATGTCTTAAATATATATAATTATTAATATAACCCATTTTATTAGCATACAGGTCACCTGGAGGTCTAAGGGTGAGGTGTTCAATCCTCAGTCCCGGCACAGATTTACCTGATTACCAAAACCTTCCTTCACCTCTGACAATACATCTTGTTAATGTGAGGAATGCCAGGCCTCCACCGTGGTTCGGACCCCACGTTATACTGTAGGTCCTCCATTTCATCTCACAATCACCCTACCATTACACATTAGCGTACGTGCGTATAACCCGAACGTGTAGTAAGACGCGGTGCTAATGATAATAATGATAATAATAATAATAGGATACTCTTTGTCTAAAATTAATCAAACAATTAAAACAATCTAGTTTAACAAATCGTAAAAAAATACGTTTGGTGTAGAGATGGGAAGGAGGTGGAGGGGGTCAAAAATCATGAAAAAGAAGGCCCCTTGTGGTCTTTTTTTCTCTTCTTTTATCCTCGCGTTTTTCTTGCTACCTGCTCAGGTTACAAGCACATAGGATAATTATTCTAATGCGTTTGGGATGAGTAAGGAAGCGTTTTAAAAATTAATCTACCCACATGTGTGGAAGGAGAGTGGGAAACCATTTAGGAAAAACCACCCTCAGTAGACCCGGCCTATATTCGAATCCCTAAGCGATTGTCTTTATTATTAACAGCTGTAGAAATTACCAGAGCTGCTTTAATGTATCCATACGTCAAGTTATGTAGACATGATCCTTACACCTGGTGACTAGAATAATAGGGATCTTAAGAAATCGGCGAATTAATGCGAGAAATCTGTGGGACAGAGAATATTCATTTGAGAATATATCATTTCTAGGCATTCTATTACCGGATCAGAGTGTAGTCTTGTTATCCACGGTTTTGAGGAAGTCCACCATCGGACCAAAGCGTGGACTTGTACCTGGCGACCTGAATGCTAGGGATGTGAGACAGCACGAACAAGTGCAAGTTATTAAATATTCACCTTAAGGGGAAACGAAGTGCCTCCAAGTAGCCGAGATATCGCCAATCTGATGCTGCGTTTAGGTTAAATACTCACCAAACTTTTAACAATACACGGGTTTTATATTTACTGGAATGCGCTATGAGCCTATAGGTACATATAAAGACTTGTAACCATAGTTTAAAAGTTGATATGTAACCGGTATGGGAGCATAGAATGGATCTTTGTGAATCGAATTATGTCATTTAATAAGACAAATTGTATTTTCATTTGTATTCTCCTCCTCCCTGTTTGTTCTCCTACTGCCGGATAGCTCCACCTAGGAACGTTATAAGCCCACTTGGTTTCTAAAGTTTAGGAATTTCTGCCCGACTTTTCTAACGTCTTAAATAGGATAACTAAGAATATGCTAAACAGTCCAATTTTAATAGACAGGATCTTAGATAACAGAGGTAAAAGTTACCACATTTATAAGTTTTCATATGTCCAGTTATGCAGTATGTAACTGTAACTTTTAATAGATAAACATCAGCTTCGGTGGTCACGTGGTCCCATGCTACTCTCACAGTAGACTAGACTGCCGATGACGGGGAGGTTGGGGTTCGAATCTAAGTAGAGAGTACTGAGGGTGGTTTTAGAAAAAACTATTTTACACCTTTCCTCCACGAAAATTTGGGTACACTTTATATATATATATATATATATATACATACATACCTAAAACCATTAGCGTGATTAGTATATAAGCGTGTATTCCGAACGGGTAGTAAGAAGCTGTGGTAAGAAAAAAATACATAGGCCTATACTTTTTACAAAACACTAATAATACAGCAAAATGATATCAATATACGCTGAAAATAAATTAAGGGCACAGGAGAATAGGAGGAAAGTTCCCAGGACAACAACTTTAATATGGTAAACATCTCAAGGACCCGAGCGAATACTTTCTTTTAATTCGTTTAAAAATTACAGATACCGCTTTTAACCATGATCTAAACTACTCTAGAAAGGTTTCATTATTACCCTTACAGATGGCAGCACTAACTCAATTAGAGCTAAAGTACGACTTTCCCCCCGTTTCCCTGGTATCTTTCAAATTAATGTGTTCGTTTTTCTCTCAAAAGGTTCCTCCGACCAAGATCCAACTTGTACCAATTTTTTCCCTGGAGAACGGGACAACATATCTAAAAAAACACCTCGAGTTGAGATGGAATCTAGTCCCGGCCATGAAGTAGGCGCGAAGAAATAATCCCCGCTCTTACACACACGCGGTATAAATAAAGACAAGACGTTTTTAAGATGACAGAAACATGGTCAAGTTACGTACGACCTCTGACCAATCACAAGATGTCTTTCTCGTGTTCGCCTGATGTTAACGGCTTTCAAAAAGGGCACAGATTCTTCGACGACTTTTTTTTTTACGAAGTCTTGCAGTCACGAGACGTATTTTTACTAAATAAAACTGTCTTTGGTTCACGCTTAAAAACAAAATCGTTAGAAATATTTATATAACATTTATAGAAACATGTTTAGTGATTTTGTTTAGTATTGAAAAATATCTAGACCACCTATATGGTCAGGCTTCCTGGTTACATATCCAGAAGTCCTGGGTTCGAGCCTCGGCACTTACAGAACATTTCTGTAAATCAGTGGGCCTGGAACAGGGTTTAACTCAGCCACGTGAGGACAAATGAGGAGTTACTTGAATAAATAAGTATCGGCGCCGGTCTAGAAAACAGAGTAGCGGCTGAAGGGTGCATTGTGTTGACCACATTGCACCCTCTTTCCGCAAATAGTGGCGCTATCATCGCTGACGGCGGCGGCCGCTCTGTCAGTTATAGCTCACTCGCGGACTACCGTTATTCTTTTTAGCACCACGTCCTACTAACCGATTGGGTTATACGCCTATGTACTAATTAAGTTCATGTATTAGGAATGAAGAAGGTTAAAGTTAGTAGAGGAAGTGTATACTTATTTGCGTAGAGAGAGAGAGAGAGAGAGAGTGGAAAGCCAAATAAGAAAAAAACACTCAGTACAGCCGACCGGTATTCGAACCCCGATCTACCCATCATCAGCAGTATAATCAATTACGAGAGTAGCGTGTTAGACCTTGCAGCCACCGAAGTGGGTTTCTTTACTGTACAAAATGCCACAAATATAATGGTTTTATTCAATAGTACACAAACTTTTATTTTTGCATTTTCTAGTATAAGTTTTGACAGTCTTAGCTTGGAGAAAAAAATAAAAGTTTTATAAAGATAATAACTTTAGAGCTCGTCGCGTGACTCCTTTCCTGTTATGACTTTTTTTGTTTTAATTTTTGATTTATTTGAGGTTTTAGACGTGCACCTTTTGAACCGATTGATTACGTCAGGTCGCAAGATTTTCTATGAATGTGGGCGAAATAGCCTACCAATTTTGCCGGGAAAGTTATTTCCACATACCTTCCAGGGTTCTTTTATATACCACAATCGACACGGGACCAACGGCTTTACTTCACCTCCGAAGGAAGTTGTGCTACGGATTTTTTATCGCTCAAGAAAAATCTGTCGATCCCAGCTGGGTTTGAACCCACGATCATTGGGTCCTGAGGCGAGCACTTTATACCCCAAGACCACCGACGGGAACATCTGCGTTTGTTTTTCTGCGAACGTGTGAATACACAGCAGCTCGGGTTAGGCGTTAGGAGCGATCCGTAGTTTACCCGCACGAGTGCGGTCCCTGGAGATAGTAACACTACTCGGCGGTTATAATAACTCAAGATATACGAGAGTAACAACATTATAATCTGAAGAGAAAAAACACTTCCGCGTGTTCGTGACGACTGTGCGGGTAGAATTGCACAAAAGAGGAAGAAGAGATCATAAGCGGACAGCAATTAAACAAGTCATCTTCCAGAAACACGTGCGGAAGAGTGAAAGAGAGGGACCAAGGTCACACCCGACACAACACGTCCTAAAGGAAACGCAAGAAGCGAATCCAGCAGCCGCCGGAAACTGTTATTAAACATATATTCGGTTGGCCGCTAAACTGTGAAAATTCCAATTTCTTGTATCCTTTGATGCGAGTTGAGCAACACCAGTTTCATAATTACAACGAAAAAAACAAAACAAATACAAAACCCTTGTTTTGTTTTAATGAGCAGAGATTTATTTGTTAAGATAATTTCAAAGAATATCTTCCTTCATGATCTTTTGAGAAGTAGATTTTAGATTAGCGATGGAAAGCGATTAAACAAAACATTGATGTTGCCCTCGATAATGTATCAACGACGTAAAAAAAACACACACATCGCCTGCGAAACATGTATGTTACAAAACAGAAAAAAAGTCGAGTTGTGTTAAATCATGTTATTAGTGTTTAAATAAGCAAACAACAAATTCTGTGGAATTCTGCTGGCAAAGACAGTGCCAACATTTGCGGATGGAGGGAGTCGTACAGCGAATTATCCTGCTAAATTCAGTTTTCTAGACCGGATCCACTACTTTTTCATTCAAGAAGCTGCTCATTTGTCTTCATGACTAATAATAAATGAATAGTGAATAAATAAGTTACTGACAAATCTTAAAACTTTCCCAAAATGAATGTTTATCTCTGCATTCAATGGTTTCACAGAGTTTAATATAATTATTATTGAGATTCACAAACAAAGAACAAGAACAAGGAAACAATGACTAAGAGAATTGTCTAACTAAGCCTATCTTTTTGACAGGTTCATGTCCTGTTTGACGAGGGAAGCGGATATGGCTGACATTTCACTCCAACAGTGTCATCACAAACCTCTTACCGAACTGTGGCCGGTGAAAATGTGACGGAAATGTTTTGCACTCAGTTTGTGGGGAAGGTACTAAATGGTAACAACAATCCAAAGGGATGTCGACATTTTGTACTTCAACGTGTACTCTTGAACTCTTGCCGCTAAAGTTCTTTATTTTACGTCTTACTACACGTTTAATTACACTAGTGGGGTAGGGATGAGGAAGGTATACATTTAAGAGAAAATGTCCATTTGTATTGAGGTAGAGTGGGAAACCATTTAATAAACGATAACACCCAATCAGGATTTAAACCCCGATCTATCACCGGTAAATCAGACCATCACCAGCGCGGGTGAAACACGGTAACGTGTGGCGGAAGTGGATCAGACACGAAAGGTTCGAAGTGCAAACACAAATACGTAGATAAAATCCTCGAGACCAGAGACACCGATATGTTTTTTCTCACTCTCACCAGTCGAGTGTACACCCATCTCATCCCTAGCCCTCTAAGGCTAGATATTTAAATTGGCTGATAGTCATTACTGGCACTAAAGAGTTAAACTTTTTTTTTATGGGTTTAACATTGTTCTTAACTAAAGCTTTTTTTTTGTCACCGCGTCTTACTCCCCGTTCGGGTTATACGCGTATGTACATACTATTTACGTTAATGTGTTAGGGATAAGAAAATATTAATTTATTAAAAGTGTACCCGAATTTCCGTGGAGGGAGAGTGAGAAGCCACTCAGCCTAAGTAGACCCGACCAGGATTCGAACCCCAATCTCCCCGTCTCGGCAACCCAGTCTATTTCACGAGTGACGCCTTAGACTGTTTGACCACCAAAGTGGGCAACACCTTATCTATTAAATAGGGAAGGGAAGTAAGAATAAATGCATCCGCATTAGAGGGTATGATAAAAACCACTACTATAAAATTACACGTGGATGATCCTCTCCCACAAAGAACCCGGAATAGATTCTAGCCTCGGCCCTCAAATAAATGACAATTAGATCTACGACGAGCCTGACGCCTTATACCACAAAACCCCCGACGAGGGTGTAATGGCAAACCCTCATTGTAATGTACTATACGCGTGAATGTATCAAGATTATGGGCCAGTTTCATAGTCAAATTTAGTACGCCTCAAGTGCGGCGCTACACTAAGTACAAGACGACACCTACCTAAACTCGAATGGAATGGGCCAGTTTCCTATGCGAGAACGGCCCATTCCATTCAAGTTTAGGTAGGTGTCGTCTTGTATTTAGTGTAGCGCCGCACTTGAGGCGTACTAAATTTGACTATGAAACTGGCCCTAAGGTGGGGATGTAGGGTACGCGATAAAAGGGCAGGTTTTTTCCAATTTTTTATTACAAAACTTTTTTTTTGCCAAAATAAATTAGACATGTCTCCAGTAGAAACATAGAGTTGAATGTCCTTAACAAGGTGATATCAACAGTTGTTAAATATATGTCAAGGGTGTCCCAGAATTTAACGACAAATTTTATCTTCATTTAAACAGTTGCTCATCCAATGCCGCTATGCTCATGACAGGTATTTAACAACTGTTGGTATCACAATGTGAAGAAAATTAAACTCTTATGCTTCTACTGGAGGGATATATTATTTATTTTCCCCAAACATACTGACCTTTTCTCGCGTCCCCTACATCATTACTAGAGTCACTGGAGAGAACAAGCAAGTTCCGATAAGAATGTCCTAGTTCTGCAGCCATCTTTTGTCATCTTGTCCGCCATGACACACAACCGCGCAGACAATGGTGGACTCTCGCGGCTTAATTTGAACTATATTAGAGCATGACGGACTAGTAAGAGGCTACAAAAAGATAGTTTTATATATATTTCACGGCATGGCAGAGTGGTTAGCAAGGCCGACAGCGGGTCAAGGGGAGCTTGGTTCCACCCCAAGTGGAGCCTCCATGGATGTAGTCCAGTAGTCTTGATAGTTCAAGTTGAATTAGAATGGGCTCATCTAGAACCACCACAAATTATAATTATAAGAAAAAAAAATTAAATATACTTGCATATTTTTAGGTGAAAGTACTTAAAGTGGGATGAAAGGGGACACGCGAAAAGGCCAGTGTTTATTCAGTTTTTATGGCAAAAATAAATAAAATATTGCTACAGTAAAAACATAGAATAAGTATAATTTCCCTAACAAGCTGATATCAACAGTTATTGAATATCTGTCATGAGCATGGCGGCATTATCCAACATTTTGTTTAAAATGAAGATAAAATGTTGTCATTAAATTCCAGGACACCCTCGACAGATATTCAAGAAATGTTGATATCACCATGTTAAGGAAATTATATTCTATGTTTGTACTGTAGCAATATTTTATTTATTTTGTCCAAAAAAAGTGTTGCCATAAAAACTGCAAAAAACCTTTAATAGTACATGAGTTTGCTGTATATTGGAATTAACACACAACTATTTTCTATGACCCTATACATATACATACCTATAAACATAGTTTAATAAAAGTTGACATTTTACACTCTGAAAAGTACAAAAACACACATATTTCTATTGGTCATGAAGAGCTAAATGCCCGTGAAACGAGGAGCGTAGAGTGAACATTCAAATTGTATTGTCATTGGTATTTTCCTACTCCCTGTTTGTTCTCATACTGCGGGACATCTTCACCCACGACCGTTATAAACATACTTGGTTTGTGGAGTTTAAGAATGTTATTACGCTCGCCTATTCTAGCGCCTTGATTTGTGAATATTTGTTTACGAAAGTTGTTGAACTTTGTTTGTCGACACCTACAAAGTCATCTTCAAGAGGTCGAATAATTCAACTCACACGAAGCGTCGTCACCTGTTAACTGTGACTGTTTAACGAAATATTAAATTTATAAACATATGATTACGTATTTTCTACACATACACACATATTGCTACACACGATTTATTTTCACTTCCTTGAACGCCACATAACAAGTTCATAAAAACTGATGATTGTTTTGATGATAATAATAATATAACTACAGTCAAGATAATGAAAATAAACGTGTATTTAATTAAAAAGTTGATTATTTTATTTGAGAGCACAATGAAGAGGAATGAATTCCTTTCTCACCCGGTATTATATAAATACTTTAAAAACTGCTGAGATATGCTTAGGAATAGCATTATTTATAGCCACGACGCCAAAGAGAGTAAAATGAAGCGAAGATTGAGGGTGACGGAAAATGCGTCTTTTTTTTTTACTACCTAGTTTCATTATCAGTTATTACACCTGAAGTGCGGCACAAGACTAAATACAAGACGACACCTACCTAGACCATAATGGAATGTACCAGTTTCATATGCGAAACTGATCCATTCCATCACAGTTTAGATATATGTCGTCCTGTAATTAGTCTAACTATAAAACTGGCCCTTGGTACCATTTCGAGCTATATCCCTACGCACCTATATATTACTCTAGTGGGATAGGGATGCGAAAAGTATAATTTTAGAGGAATTTTATTAGAATTTGCACTTTTGTTCTTCATTCTTCATTTGATAACAAGGAAATATTTGGAATCGGTGAAAAAGTTTTTAATTTTAAAATAATTATTTTCCATTTTTTTTTAAACATGGTAAAACTGTTTCACTGGTCTCAATCCCACTGCTTTCTATAGTTATAAATCAGAAACCTCCCATGCTCCCCAAAGATTTGAATTCTGGTTCTGTATTACCTACCTAAGTTAAAGCTATCCGGATGGTAGGACTGACTCTTAAAGCTTGTCCAACCCAAGCCCGTGGCAGCGAGCGAGTCTGATGGTCGCGTGGACAAGAAGTATCATGGTAGACATTATCAGTAACTTATAACACAAAAGGGAAGGACGTGCTTGTCACGACGTGGTTGAGTTGACGCCGGACTTGCGCAGAAGACCGACAGACACACACACACAGCGATTACACAGCGTGCTAGACAGGTTGAGAGGGTTGTCGAGAGAGTAACGAGCTACAAACATACAAACACCGCCAAACTGGCTAGGAGCCAATTACAGGGCTAGACAGGGACAGCCGTACGCAGGCCTATATCACTTTCCTCGGCAATTGATCCTTCTCTAACAAACTTTTTTTTCCCCCAAGCACCACGTCTTACCACCCGTTCGGTTCATACGCTTATGCACTAATAATCTCGTGTTAGAATGGCCTGCTGATATGGAGATTGGAGTTCGAATCCCAGTCGGACGGGTGGTTTTTCTTAAATGGTTTCACACTCTCCTTTCGTGCAAATGCGGGTAGACGACGTCTAAAACGTATCGTGTATGCGCATAACCTGAATGAGTAGTAAGTCTAAGACGCGGTGATAAATAATTATTCTAATGCGGCCGTCTTTTCTAGAACCCTCCCCCCTTCTTAACTTATTCGAACACGACAAATCAGCCGAACGAAGCTCCTCTCTTAGAACAACAAACTTCCATTAAGAGTGGATGAGCTAGACAATTAAAACCTTGTAACGCTGCTGAGCGAAAACAACATTTGCACCTGTATTATAATGTGTTGTGGGCCGAACTACCGCCCCCTAAACTGCCAGCACGCGAACCCAGGCTAAGTAGGACGTATGACATCACTCTTCCATCTGACGCTTCGTCTTTTTCCCTCACACCGTACCAGGGTCTTAGAACTAACAGGAGTAGCCAAACCAAGGACCAAAGAAGACAAGGGAGGCCACTTTGGACTAACCGTTTGTTTTATCATCGAGTTATCGGGTTATATGCATGTGTACTAACTACACTACCGTGCTAAGGATCAGGAAGGGTGAATTTAAAGAAGGTGTACCCGCATTTGGGTTAAGGGAGTGTGGAAAAAATGTAGGGTAAAACCACCCTTGATACACTCGGCCGGGATCGAACCCCGATATCCGTGTTCGGCAGCCTAGTATATTGCAAGAGTGACACCTTATACCATGCGGTCACGGACGCGGGTACCTTTTTAATAGACCCTATTAATTTATAGACTATGGAGACATCACGAAATTTGATTTAATGATTTAATTCAATTTGTGACTTATCATTTGAAACTTGTGATCAATGTGTGTCCCCTCTCCACCACCACCCCTCCAAGTTTGGGTCATACTTACGAAAATATTTTAATTACGCTTAAAGAGTAGGGATGAGTAAAGTAGAATTTAGAAGAAATGTCGCATTTTCGTGGAGTAAGAATGTAAAAGTATTCCGGAAAAAACACCTTAATTACACCTAACCAGGAGTTGAACCTCTATCTCTCCGTCATAACAGGTCCAGTCTCTCGCCGAGTGTAACGCCTTATACCATTTTACCACAGAAGTGTTTGTTATAGAGTGTTGGGTGTTGATAACGGGTTAAGATTGTTTATATTTGGGTCAGGATCGAACTCTGACCTCCCTGTCAATGGTGGCCATATGCAACGCCAGTAGCCTACACAGCTCGGCCACCCATGCGAGTACCATAACGTCAGTCTTAAAAGGGTCTCAAACGCACATATTTTATTCTTACGAACAGATCGGTTACCGCTTTCAGCGACGGCGACTGTACTCTCTCACTCCCGTGACGCTATGTACTCACCTCGGAGACGACGGGCGGCTGTCCCTTGTTCCCGCCCCTGTAGTCACATGGCGGGGGTGGAGGGGTGGACTTGTTGGATGGGGGTGTCACCGCCTCCTTCACATGCGGTGGCGGCTGGTGTTTCTGCGGGGAGATGCGAGCCGGGAAGCTGAGGGTCTTGGTCCACTGCGCCAGACTACGGACCATCGTAGGAACTAATTTGTTCTGACGTCAGTCACACTTTTAAAAAATCCTGCCCCCTTTCCTCTATTTTCCCCGTCGATAAAATCTACTTCAACCCGTGCCTCTGATCTGTCACGTGAATATTGAAAGACTCGCTCAAAAACAAAGAAAGCTTCAACCTTTTCAAAATAGTTGAAAGGACTGATGGTTTCACCTTACGGAGGTAAAAAAAATCAATTCCCTTGTGTCAGAGGCATTCTGATTTGTATGTCTCTTTAGGTTCGTCCGCCTTTTACAAAAAATAAGTGATAGGTCTTGTGTTTTTATTAGGGACTAGTCAAAATACTATCTATCCTCTTCGATGTCAACATCACCCAGATGTTCAAATGTTTCCTTTTCTTTCGTTAAAATTTTGGCCTCACCTTTTTAAATAAAGGGGCAGCTGTTACAAAGATGTCTTGCTCTAACCCTTAAGGGTAGAGGGTCGCCTCTAGAGGGTTGGTTGGCCGAAGGCTATTGAATTTTGAGGAATCTTCTTTCCCTTTTCCGGACATCTGCTAACAGATTTCCCTTCGCAAGTCGCTAACGTTTACAAGGGGACATCTTTGAAAGTAACGTGGGAACTCTTGCAAAGGATATTTTCTTTTTATATATATTAGAATGGTGGATTATTAGAGGAAAGTTCTCTCTTTTTCAAGATAGTTATTTAAGAACAATATGCTCTAATATTATGTATGAATGTTGCGTTTACCTTCTCTTTTTTTTCCACCACCACAGTCTTCAGTGTGTACTTATTTTTGTGCTTCTTCATACACAATAGACAACCAAACACTCCTGTGAATATTGATCGCACACGTAAGCTCAAGACACTTGCTCGGTCGAACTGGGAATATTAAACCGTGAATCGTTGAGGCGAGAGGAAAGGGGAGGCCCTCACCAAATAGATGAGTCAGTGAGGTGCCTCGGATGACATCAGACACGGCCGTTGAAACATGTTCGTACCTGTCGAGGGGCCCCCTTTGCCGCGAAACGCCCCAGAGCTATTATGTGTACTCTTGCATTTATTATAAATAACGAAAACTCGTTTCTATATTTCGTGTTGCACTTGTTTGAACTTTGATCCTCGTCGTGCGTGTGAGTCACTATAAATCGACGATGGGTTGGGTCTTGTGAAGGAAGGGGGAAAATGGTTTTTGAAGTGCGTCTAAGATAAATATTGTGAATCATACGAATTGACAGAAATATTAATTTTTATCGGACGTTCGAAAAACACAACAAGATAAGCTTCGTTCATTCACGTGCGTTAAAGTCTCGATTCAACTGAAATAAATATAGCATTCAACTTTTTTTTTTAGAAATATACTTATTTTATATCTTTGTTCATTAATGTATACATATATTTCCGTCGATAGGCGTGAAAATACTCAGCGCGTCAGTAATTTCAGGTTGGTGAGAAAAAGTTATATTTGACTTCATACGCGAACGCAGTCATCTGAACGTTCAGCACACACAACCACACACGTATACCACTCGGCTCGAGCTTCAAGCGGCGACTGTTTGAAAATGGAATACGCAACTGACCGTAGCTACATCCCGATACCCCACCATCCCCTCCATTTCCCCTCCAGCCAACCAATGTTTGCATGAATGACAGTGGTCTCTCTTTCCCTCTTCCTTTAGAGGAAAAGAGACAAAGCGATTCGAGAACACGAGAGAGAGAGAAATAGAGGGATATATGTATATAATTTCCCCCTCCTCCAACAGATGGCCGGTTTCTTATGGACCAGCCTCGTAGACACAGCTGTTGCGGGGGAATTGTTTTTTTTAAATCGCGTGACGTCACAGCTGTCTGAACAAGTAGAGAATCCTCTTCGGCATAAAAGGTTTAAGTAGGGATGTGGTATTGAAATGAAAGTATCAATATTTTAGTAATTTCGAGTATAGGAAAAAAGGTACAAATACCGTTATTGTATCGAAAGATTATTATTATTATTATTATTATTATTATTATTATTATTATTATTAGCACCACGTCTTACTACCCGTTCGGGTTATACGCACTTAACGCTAATATTTTTAATGTTTAGGGTGAGTGTGAGATGAAATGGAGGACCTAGAGTCTAACGTGAGATCCGAACCACGGTGGAGGCCTGGCATTCCCCACATTCACAAGATGTCTTGTCAGAGGTGAAGGA
>CABFOW010004984.1:0-12721 GCA_902141385.1 Timema californicum | reverse complement strand
GGGGGGGGGGGGCGGATGTTGTGTTTGTTCCAGATTTAAGTTAATTTATCAGTCTTTTACTGATATAATCAGTCTTTTACTGATATAATCAGTCGGTTAGGAAAGTTTATGTTAAATACCTCAAATAAATGAAAATGCATGTGTAATAATTACTGCTGGTGGGTTAGGGATTAGTAAGGTTTAGTTTAGAAGAAGTTTACCTCGCATTTGCGTGGAGAGAGTGTGCAAAACAATTTAGGGGGAAAAACACTCAGCCCACCCGACCAAGATTCGAGCCTCGGTCTCCTCGTCATCGGCAGTACAATCTATTGCGAAAGTGACGCCTCACACCATTCGGACACCGAAGCAGGCCCCAATATTTTAATAATGGGTTTATATAGGGCCTAGTTCATTTAAGAACTATGTAGCAAAAACTTTTACTCAGGAGTGGGCTCAAAAATACATTATACATCGATTATTGTTTATTTAAATAAATATTGCTTTCCACTTTGGTGGTCGAATGGTATAAGGCGTCACTTTCACAATAGATTGTACTGCCGATGACGGGGAGATCGGAGTTCGAATCCCGATTGGATGTAATGTGGGTGGTTCTACCAAAACGGTTTTCCTCTGTCCCTCCATATAAATTCGGGTACCTACACTTCTTCTAAATTCAAACTTAGCACACTAGCGTAATTAGAGCAAATGCGTACAACCTTAACATGTTTGAAGACGTGGTCCTAAAAAAAACCGGCCAAATAAAGATAAAATAGCGACAGGTAGGAAAATGTTCAATGTTAACCTCAGAAAAAGTTGGTATTTTATACAAAACCCTTTCTATGAAAATTGGACTCTAACAAAGTTGCTGACCAAGAAAAAAAAAGCTTACACGGGCAGAATATTTCTGGTATAGTTTATTTTAGTGTGACTTTTCTAAAAAACTAACGCAATCATCTATCACCATTGTCATAACACAAAAACAAGATAAATTTTACATTTCAGGTTTCCCCTATATTTATTTGTGTGAAGCAGCTATACACAAGTTTGTGGCGAAATACTGTATTTAAACTTAGTGACAGACTTAAAGTAGTTCCACAAGTGACAGTCTTGAAATAGTTCCACTAGTCACAGTCTTAAAGTAGTTCCACTAGTCACAGTCTTAAAGTAGTTCCACTAGTGACAGTCTTAAAGTAGTTCCACAAGTGACAGTCTTGAAATAGTTCCACTAGTCACAGTCTTAAAGTAGTTCCACAAGTGACAGTCTTAAAGTAGTTCCACAAGTGACAGTCTTAAAGTAGTTCCACAAGTGACAGTCTTGAAATAGTTCCACAAGTGACAGTCTTGAAATAGTTCCACAAGTGACAGTCTTGAAATAGTTCCACTAGTCACAGTCTTAAAGTAGTTCCACTAGTCACAGTCTTAAAGTAGTTCCACTAGTCACAGTCTTGAAATAGTTCCACTAGTGACAGTCTTGAAATAGTTCCACTAGTCACAGTCTTAAAGTAGTTCCACAAGTGACAGTCTTAAAGTAGTTCCACTAGTCACAGTCTTGAAGTAGTTCCACTAGTCACAGTCTTAAAGTAGTTCCACTAGTCACAGTCTTAAAGTAGTTCCACTAGTGACAGTCTTAAAGTAGTTCCACAAGTGACAGTCTTGAAATAGTTCCACTAGTCACAGTCTTAAAGTAGTTCCACTAGTCACAGTCTTGAAATAGTTCCACTAGTCACAGTCTTGAAATAGTTCCACTATTCACAGTCTTAAAGTAGTTCCACTAGTGACAGTTTTAAAGTAGTTCCACTAGTGACAGTCTTAAAATAGTTCCACTAGTGACAGTCTTTAAGTAGTTCCACTAGTCACAGTCTTAAAGTAGTTCCACTAATCACAGTCTTGAAGTAGTTCCACTAGTCACATTCTTAAAGTAGTTACTGTCCTAAAGTATACCCTTAGTTTTATTTTAAGTTCAATTTTGACCAACATTAATAATTGAAAGTCACTAAAATTTGACATAATATTATGTCGTATTTAATTTATTATCATAAAGTGCCTCTAATAAGCTATTAAAAGCTTCCAATAATACTTCCTTATGGATTACCCTGTTTAATTTATCTTTGGATTACTAATTAAACGGGCTAAAGATGTAAATACAATAATGTATATTTGTATTTACACTGGCGTGGCAACTTGAGTTTCCAATGTTCATTTAACGTGCTTCATATTGAAATGAGACAGTAGTTTCTCTAGTCTTGGCTTGTTGATGCTAATATTAACTACAAACGCGTACACCGGAACGCCGAGACGTGTTGCGGGTGTCCATAAAAACCCGCGTTACTTAAGAAGTTGTTTGTTATTTCAAAATATGGCTCACAGTAAACTGGAGGTTAACGGTATCAACATGATTTAAAACTTTAAATTATAAGTGTTGTATATTTTAAATCTACTAAAAGGTCAGAAATGTTCTGCGTGAGATGTCACAGTTCTGATATCAAAGTAAATGGTTAGAAACATAGATCCAGCCTTCCTCAAATAAAGAAGTAGTTTTTAATGAGTATCAGATCAGAACACTAATATAATTGAGGGTTGTTTTTTGGTTTTGAAGCTTCATAGCTGACATTACCATAAGAAATTCAGCAGTGTGAGGGTCACAGCAGAACATTATAAGATAATTGAAGATTGTTTTAGTGGTTTTGAAGCTATATACCATAATAAATACCATATTATTGAAACAGCCATAAATATAACGCCCGAGGTTGATTAGAAAACTCCCTTGATATACATCATATGCAACTTGCCTGCCACAAGTGCGTACCGGGTTTCATTACTTCAGGCGACTCTATGATAGAGCTTCGTTCTCCTTCGTAGTTTAGGTAGCCGAGATATTACACTTAGGTTAAATATTAATAAAACCTTCTACAGTGCACGAGTTTGTTGTTTACTGGAATGAGCACCAAAGTATTTACTATGATCATATACTCATTTATAGACTTGAAAACATAGTTTAAAAGTTGACATTTTCCCTCCAAAAAGTACAAAAATTTTCATATTTATGTTGATCCTTAAGAGCTAAATGTCCGAGAAACTGTTATAGGAGCGTAGAATGGATCCTTGTGGAGAGAATGAGGTCATTTAATACAACACATTGTATTGCCATTTGTATTTTACGCCACCCCTGTTTGTGCTCCTCATGGCGGATATCACTCAGGAAAGTTATAGGCTTTCTGGCGTTTAGGAATTTATATTCTAACGCTTTATGGTGGGAACGCAGGTTAGAGGCTGTACTTTTGAGGTTTTTATATAAAAAAAACTTTGGTCAAAATAACTTTTGGTCAAAATAACTTTTAGTCAAAATAACTCATACAATTTTCCAGTAGAAACATAAAAGTTTAATTTTCTTCCCATGGTGATATCAACAGTTGTAGAATATCTGTCGGAGATGTCCTGAAATGAAATGACAATTTTTTTCTCTTCAGTTAATTTTTTTTATCTAATGCCGCTATGCTCATGATGGATATTCAACAACTGTTGATATAACCATGTGAAGATAATTAAACCATATGTTTATACTGGAGCAATATTTTATTTGATTTGGCTAAAAAAAAAGTTTTGCTATAAGAACTGCAAAAACACTGGCCTTTTCTCGCGTCTCCTACATCCCCACCTTAATTGGTCCCTCAAGGGTTGAACTCTGTTCTCGAACACTTGGCCCCTGCCCAGGAGTCCTGGTCCACTAGAGCGCAGTGCCAGCGAATCTAGAAACCCCGAGAGCAGTATTTTCGGATATTATTTTACCGTGTCCTCTCTTAGATTTGGAAACTTCTTAATAGCTCTTTTTTTATGTGTTGTGTTTACTATAAATATCCCTCGTGGCTTCTCAGTCGGTGTCGCAAAAAAATAAAAGACGGACAGTAACATATTATTTCTCTCACAGCAGCAGCTGGCGTAGAAACAAAAGACAAGCTTGTGTTTGAATGTTTAAAGTATTAGTATTACAGACCAATATTCATAGAAAGGGCCTTATAACCGAGAGAAAAGTTACTATAAATATGTTCACTTGTTCATACGTCAAGTTATGTGTTATGTATCTGTCACTTTTGAAATATATTATCAATATATACATAAAATAGCTACAATAATAATAATAATAATAATAATAGTGAAATGTCATCAATGTTGACCATAAACAAAATATTTAAAAACTGCTTCCTATGATAATTAGATTTTAGCTTTGCCAAAATTTCCTATAACTGACTATTTTTAGTAAGTTCAATATGAGGGATCATTCATTATACCACCGAAACATGTATATAAGGCATAACTATCATATATATACAGATCGTTCTTGTATATGATATATAAATATATATTCTTCCTAAGTCTACAACCCGAAGGTTGGTTTGATATGATTTATATCCATCCTGAGTCGCACATGTATTCAGCTCTTCGGCTGATTAGTGCACCATGTGGTATAAATCTAATGTACTCGAGGAGCTCATAGAGTGTGGTAGAGCCCAGTTGCCTTCCACACTGAATTTCTACTAAGAGCGAAAGGGCCTAACAACTTTGCCAAGAAAGGTATTTTCAGATACCTTCTGTGGTTTATTTATATGCCACAAACGACATGGGACCAACGACTTTACTTCACCTCTGACTGAAGTTGTGTTAGGGATGATTTTTAATGCTCAAGAAAATTACACCCCTCGGCTGGGTTTGAATCTACGAACATCAGGTCCTGAGGCGAGATCTTAATCCCAAGATATTAGAGGTCAATAAATAAATATAACAGTTTTGCATTATTTCCTACGCATATATTTTATTTCTGTGTTTGATTTATCGAAAATATACTCTTTATTGTACAGACTTGCAAAAAAATAAGTAGTATATCTACAAAGTTGTAACACAGGAGATGAAATAAAAAATACACTAACCGAACTAGGTTTTAAGTTTGTTATATTCGTTCAAGTGTCACAGACCCGAAATAAACTACTATATCGAATTTTGTTGGCAACTCTGTTACTTTTTAGATTTGACGTCCAATATTTCTGTTGGGCACACTGTGCACTTGTAAACTCAAAGATTGTTCATCGCTCTACAAACAGTGAAGTTAAAACCTTATCATTAACCAATGAGAGTAAATCTTTGAACAAGATTCACTAAATAAATTTGAGTTTTAGAACATTGTTTTGTTTGGAGGGAGAGGGGGAGAAAAGGATGAGGTGTGGAGGAGAAGGGGAGGTCAGAAGCTTATATGCTAAGTCAAGCGCATGCGCAAGATTTTAAACATGGCACGTCATTGTTTATTCTGTGAACGAGAAATAGAGGTTGTAATTTCATCAAATTATTCCTTTATTATCAGTTGCAGAACTACCTTTATTTACCTTTTAATACATACATATTTTTTAGCACCACTTTTTACGAGTTAGATGGCGTTCAAGTAGTACGTAAGCACCATTTTGAACCCTACCTCCTTCCTTTGAAAGCAAACTTAGCTTAAGCTATATTTGAGTCTGACAGAGGAATTACTTTTTTTTTCTGCAATTTATAAATTTCTGGTAATTATTAACATAAAGGTGCAAAATATTCACAATTAACACTTTTATAAAATGAATTTAAATGTATTGTAATAAACAGATAAAATTAAAAAGTTATTATTAGTGAATACATGAATTATTATAGCTATAAAATATTATATAGACTACATTTAATCTGACGACCAAAGTCTTTTATTCCACATCTCCAACATATTTAATTATTATGTGTCCATTTGGGGTGGCTGGATCACTGTGCCATTCTTGTCCCTCTCTCTGTCTTACGTAAGCATTGTTACTACCCCCCTCTCCACCTTGGCAACAATAATAAGAAAAGTTCAAACCATCCTACCCCCCTAAGGGCGCTTAGGTAAAATGTGAACGCATCCTTATACGCATATGTACTAATTACGCTAATATGTTAAGGATTAAAATAGTTGAATTAAGAGGAAGTGTAGCCACATTTGCTTGGAGGGAGAGTGGAAAACAATTCTCAACCTGCCCACTCCCCCCTTCCCCCTTTCCCGTCGTTAATTCACCAATGTGAAAGGGGGAAGTCCTGATTTCACTTATGATACATTTCTAGGGCATGCCGGGAATCGAACCTTAAGAGACAGTACGCAGACATGCTACTGGTTGGGTTAAGGTTGTAGCAGAACCCAAGATGCCACTAGTACCTGAAGTTGTATTCAGTAGAATATCCCTATTACCCCCTCATCATAGTTACTGATGAATTCAATATGGCGCCCCCTAGCCCCTAGAAGCCTTGCACTGCCATCAAGCAATGAAACCCAGGACAGGCTGGTCCCCTGCGTCCACCGATTGTAGTCACTGATAGCGTACTTTCTCTCACAGTTAAATCCTCAATGGAAGACCCATTAATAATGGAGATCACGCCCAGACTGTTGTGTTAGTTTATTTGGCGGTATTTCGGGGGGAGTGTAGGGAAGTATGTTTGCAGTTTTATGTCTTTTTTTTTTGTCTTAAGAAATTCAATATTCCTCCAATAGAAACAGAGAGTTTAATTTTCTTCCCATGGTGACCTCAACAGTTGTTGAATATCTGTCATGAGGATGAGATGACGAACTTTTTAAATGAAGAGAAAAAGTTGTCAGTAAATTCCAGAACACCCTTGACGGATATTCAACAACTGTTGATATCAACATGGGGAGAAAATTAAACTATATGTTTGTACTGGAGAATTATTGGATTTATTTTGGCCAAAAAAGTTTTGCTATAAAAACTGCAAAAAACACTGAACTTTCCTCACGTCTTTTTTTTACGCCACCTTAACGTTAACTTTTTTTAAAACAAAAGTGTACACTAACCTAGAACACCAATATCTAAAAGAAACAAGAACGATTATGTCCTGAGAGTACGGCGGAGCTTTACACAACTGGTGATATAGGGCTTCGGGGTGAGATGTAAGGCGGAAATTTACTCGTGGAAAATGTTCTATTTTGGAATTTTTTCCAAAACGGAATATTTTAAATTATTTTTTCTGTAAAATAATTTTAACTAATTAAATGGAACTAATATAATCGAGATATATATGTCCCAAATTCCAACGTTTACACTTAAGAATAATTTCTCCTAAGGGCGTTAACACCAAAAACATCATCAAATGAGCTTCGGTGGCCGCATGGTACTAATGCGCTACTCTCGCAATAGAATAGACTGCCTAACATGGAGTTCGGTGTTTGATTCCAGTCGGATTAACTGAAGGTGGTTTTCCACTCTCATTCCACTCAAATGCGAGTGCGATTCCTTTAAATTCAACATTCCTAATCCCTAACACATTAGTATAATTAGTATATAAGCGTATAACCCTAACGGGTAGTAAGACGCGTTGCTAAAAAAAAAGTAGTGAAGAAACAAATGAATGCGAGCTCTTGTAGATCCGTTATGTTCATAAATCGTACTTCAATTTTTTAATCACAAATAAGTTAAATTAAAATAATTTTAAGGTTGGCCCGACATTGGTCTTCCCTCCTATTCTAAATGTTTCCTATTTACCTATACCCCCTTCTTAAAACCCACTCGTCTCTTAACACACTATATTTTGAAGTACAATAGGCTTAAAGTGTCACCTCTACCATTTAACCCCTCCAGCCCAAGCCAGCACTTCAGAACATTTCTCGAAAAAATTATCAATTTCTTGGTGGTGGGCTACGGGTGAGACAATTGCCCACCCTTTACCTGGAGGGTTCGCTGTTAGGACTTGGATGTGGCACGGACAGAACCTTGCCCACCTTTACCTGGAGGGTTCGCTGTTAGGACTTGGATGTGGCACGGACAGAACCTTGCCTACCTTTACCTGTAGGGTTCGCTGTTAGGACTTGGAGGTGGCACGGACAGAACCTTGCCCACCTTTACCTGGAGGGTTCGCTGTTAGGACTTGGATGTGGCGCGGACAGAACCTTGCCTACCTTTACCTGGAGGGTTCGCTGTTAGGACTTGGAGGTGGCACGGACAGAACCTTGCCCACCTTTACCTGAAGGGTTCGCTGTTAGGACCTGGATGTGGCGCGGACAGAACCTTATCCATCTTTACCTGGAGGGTTCGCTGTTAGGACTTATATGTGGCACGGACAGAACCTTGTCCACCCTTGACGTAAAGATGACGCCGTCACACACTTATTATTGGGATCATAAATCTTTCTCCCGACCTTTGTCGACTGATCTGAACTTTAGATGAAAAAATTCCGGGAAATTTTGAATTGGAAAATGTTCCTGAACATTTTCTACCGTGGTAGCTTGGGGTTAAATGGTAGAGGTGGCACCTAGAGCCTACTACTATGCTTCAAAATATAGTGTGTTAAGAGACAAATGGGTTATCATAAGGGGGCAAGGAAATGGGGAAGGGTAGTTAGGAAGCACAAAGGACAGGGGGAGGGGGGAGATAAATGTCGGAACAACCTTAAAATTATTTTAATTATCTTATTGATGATAAAAAAAATTGAAGTATGATTTATGAACATAACGGGTCTATAAAGTCTAGCATTAATTTGTTTCCTTACTACTTTTTTAGCACCGCATCTTACTGCCAGTCTGGGTTGTATGCCTATGTACTAATTACACTAATTGCTCAGGGGACAAGGAAGGTTGAATTTATAGGAACTACACCCGTGAGAGTGGAAAACTATTTAGCAAAAACCACCCTCAGTTCAACCGACTGGTATCGAACTCCGATCTCCCTGTGTTCGGCAGCCTAGTCTATTGCGAGCGTAGCACGTTAGACCATGCGACCACCGAATCTTGTTTGATGAGGTTTCTGATGTTAACGCCCTTAGTTGAAATTAATCTTAAGTATACACTTTGACATTTAGTATATTTTTTATCTCGATTGCATTATTTCCATTTAGTCAGTTGAAATTAATTTACAGAAATAATAATTGAATATTTTCCGTCTCACATCTCTATTCTGAACCAACAACAGATGCTCACAGCCGAGTCCTGTGTTGGCTCGTATCAGGCGGCAGAAGGTAAAGAGGGGATGTTACTATTTGTTCAAATGACTCGTATTGGGGTTGTTATCTGGTGCAGGGGGACCTTTGATCGGCACGTGGACTCATCCTGCTCCTCTCGGTTCATCCTAAACTCTAAAGGTAGGAGCGACACTTAAGGGGCCTGTCTTAGTAGATCAGATATTGCCATTCAGGTGCTGCACTTTAAACTTGATGACAAAACCTTTAACAGTCCACGAGTTTGTTGCTTACTGGAATTAACACAAAACTATTATATATGAATCTAAGCATATATAGACTTAAATGTTGACATTTTCCAATATGAAAAGTACAAGAATCAACATATTTATGTTGATCATTAAGAGCTAAATGTCCGGGAAACGAAAGGTAACTGGTATAGTATTGGGAATAAAATTGTCATTTAATACAATCCACATTGTATTGTCATTTGGATTTTACTCCTCTCTTGTTTGTTCCCCTATTGCCGGAAAGCTCCACCAATTAACGTTATAGCCCCACTTGATTTCTGGAGTTTGGTAATTTTATGTATAATTTCTAACGGCTTTAGGAAGTACACTTGTATTCGTTTCGATAGAGACTGGAATCAATCGACAGTATCGTACTATCATCATATCAGCCACACCCAAATGCCTAAATACATATAGATTTAGTTTTAATTTAAATCGTATGATTTAAAATACAGATTGTATGTTTAATGCATTAAACACCGAATTGAGTAATATTGAATGGTGAGAATGTTATTGGAATGCGTGTTCACAAAGTCAGCGTGGTCTGGAGAGTGTTTAGAACAAACTACAGTAGCGCCAAGGCTTCTTTGGTGCTGACTGACAGTTCACAGCTGACGTCTGACAGTCAAAATTGAGGTATATACCTAAATTTTGATTGTCAAAAGTGAGAGCTGCTAAACACATGTTTTTGCAGATAATCTGGTTCGGCGTAGGGATACGTAATTTGGTCTGGTAACTTTTTAAAGCTGTCAACTGTCAGTCAGCAACAAAGAAGCCATGGGGCTACTGTAGGAACAAAGGATACAGTGAACAAGGATTAGCTTCGTTCTTTAGTTGGGATGATGATTTTGAGAAATTAAAGTCAATAAACTCTGCAGGTGAACGTTGTCCAATTTTCTAAGAGAATAACATCTGAAGGTGAGCAATGTATTGTTTTCTAGGATAATAACATCTGCAGATGAGCGTCTCATCAGTCTCTAGGACAATGATACCTGAATATGAGCGTCGTATCAGTCTCCAGAACAATAGCACCTGCAGATGAGCGTCATATCAGTCTCTAGGACAGTAACACCTGCATATGAGCGTCGCATCAATCTATAGGACAATAATACCTGCAAATGAGCGTATTATCAGTCTTTAGGACAATGACACCAGCATATGAGCGTCGTGTCAGTCTTTAGGACTGTAACACCTACTTATGAGCGTCGTATCAGTCTCTAGAACAATATCACCTGCAGATGAGCGTCGTATCAGTCTCTATGACAATAATACCTGCAGATGAGCGTCGCATCAATCTCTAGGACAATAACACCTGCAAATGAGCGTCATATCAGTCTCTAGGACAATGACACCTGTATATGAGCGTCGTGTCAGTCTCTACGACAGTAACACCTGCAGGTGAGCGTCGTATCAGTCTCTAGAACAATAGCATCTGCAGATGAGCGTCGTATACGTCTCTAGGACAGTAACACCTGCAGATGAGCTTCGTATCAGTCTCTAGAACAATAACACCTGCAGATGAGTGTCGTATCAGTCTCTAGAACAATAACACCTGCAGGTGACCGTTGTCTCATTCTCTGTAACAAGAAGATGAAAACAACTTCATTCTCTTTTGGTCAGTTACAGTTAGCTCAATATATATGATTATTTTATGCTTGTTGTTTTATTAAACAAAACTTTAGTGGTTGATTTAAAGAAACGTACAGATTTGGTCATATACTATTATCTATGGTTTGGGTAAACTTTTTTCTTTTTTATCCATATAAATAGTGTTTTTTATATTGGGAAATGTTATTCATTAGTTCCTCCTTTCACTACGGCATAGAAACGGCTTTGTTCCTCCATTAATCCTGGGGAACTCCGTATTACACACACCCTAACGAACTATATTGTACACGCCTATGATTAGCATACATATAACAATCTCAATTAACCTAAAGCAACACAGTCATAGTCAGGACGCCATTTTGAAAAGGTTCTAAATCATCATTTTATGACCCAGTTCAGTGGTTGAATAGTTAGACTGGCCTATTTGAAACGGGGAGATCGGAGTTCGAATTCCGGCTGGGTCTAGTGAAGGTGTGTTTTCCTAAATGGTCTCCCACTCTCCTTTCACGCAAATGTGTGTATATTACCTCTAAAATGCTTCCTTCTTCATCCCTACCCCATTAGAGTAATCATCATATATGCTTATAACCCAAACAGCGGCTATAATAAAAAATTGTGGCCTATTCACACAATATTGTATTCTGCATCTTTCACTGTTGACAGGTTCTTTCTATGTCATTCCTACTATAACTTCTGTCAAAGGGTGATAGGCTAAGCTCCTCACTAGATAGTCGATGTGTGTGTGTGTGTGTGTGTGTGCACGCACGCTTGGTTTGTTGAAACATACACATTTTAAGTATGCAACTTACAAACCGCCCTAATACTGAAACATATATGACACGTAAGTCCCCCAAACGACAATTCACCACTCAAAACGACTCCGGGACTCTTTGCTATGCAGCTAAGGTGTCAGGCTAGTGCTCCACGTGCAATAATTCACACAGTCTAGAGGTAAAAGTATCTCCCCCCTCAAAAAAAAACCCCACTTGATCCACGGGTTAATTTAAATCTATTTGAGGCAATCAAGGATAATGACCGTGATTGAGATTGAAACAATACACAATGGAACCATTTGGACAGAATAAGTCGTACGAGGACGAGTTATCCACACACAATGGCTACAGAGGCGTCTCTAGAAGGATAATGTTGATCAGGGAGGAGCGAAAAGAGGATTTCACCCACACCCTTTCATCTTCTATTTGAACACAAGAGGGTGTGTGCCATTGCGTAGCACTATTTATTTTTGGCACCACGTCTTACTACCCGTTCGAGCTATACGCTTATGTACTAATTACACTAGTGGCTTTAGAGATAAGTAAGGTTATATATAAATAAAGTGTACCTAAATTTGTTTATATGGAGAGTGGACAACCATTTAAGAAAAACACTCAGAACACCCGACTGAGATTCGAACCACGATCTCCCCGTCATCAGCAGTATAGCCTACTGCGAGAGTAGAGCTTAAGATAATATGGTCACCGAAGCGTCTAGTAGTACAATTAATTACCAACAAATTTGTTCAAGAAAATTCATTTTTAGCACCGCGTCTTATTGCCCGTTTGTATTATATTCATAATGTGCTAATTAGGCTAATGTATTAGGAACGGGGATGGTTGAATTTAGAGGAAGTGTACCTTCAATTGCGTGATTCGTGTTCATGGCTCTGAGAGATTATTAGGATTTTATTCTTCAAATTTTGGATTTTCCTAAAAAAATATGGCATTCATAAGATACATTACATAGCTCTATTGGTGACCTGGCGGTCTAGGGGTAAGGTGTCAAGACTCCTGTGCTGGCGGCCGGGGTTCAATCCTCGGTCCCCGCACAGATTTATCTGATTTCCAAACCCTTCCTTCACCTCTGACAAGACATCTTGTGAATGTGGGGAATGCCAGGCC
>CABFOW010004983.1:0-48293 GCA_902141385.1 Timema californicum | reverse complement strand
CCCCTACCCCTGTCATTAATATTCACTTTAGAAAGTCATTAACACATTTTACAAAGATGACGCGAGTTTAGCTAAATCTTTTTTAGAAGATTTCTGCATTGTTCCTGATTTTTTGTTTTGTATGTGCCATTTATCATAACACAATTAAATTTGTATGTGTATGTAAATATATTAGCCATTAAATAAACCTAATTTTAAGTCTTGTTTATAACTTTTTTAATTTTTAAAGGAATATATCCTGTACTATTTATATATATATTTCACATGTATATTAAAAATTACAGCTAACCGCAGGCATTGAACTCAGGATCCTTGGGTTAATACACCCGGGTTTGAGTCAAGTTTCCAGGTGTACCTTTTTAATACATCTATTTATTAATTCCCCATAAGTCTTAAAATAAGGTTTATTTTAATGACTGCTTCTGTGGTCTAGTGGTCCTGGCCATAGATCCAGAGCTCCCAGGTTCGATTCCTGGAGATTCCAGAATCTTACTGTGAAGCAGTGAGAGTATAAAATAGGGTCAACTCAGCCTCGTGAGGACAAATGAGGAACTACTTCAATAAATAAAGTAGCAACTCCCGTCTATAAAACAGAAAATCAAAAATGTTGTTTTCACGAGGCTGTCTGTCTGTTGTCCGTCTGTCCGTACTTCGGGCAAGAGCCGAAAATTATCAGCGATTGGTTTAAAACTTGGTATCTAGGGTTTTCATAAGGTCTCCCTGAGGGATTTTTGGAATTAGATATATAACCCTAAATTTAAGGGTAGCTTACTGAAGGGGGAAAAGAAAAAACAATTGATTTTTATTGAAATTCACTTTAAAGATTTTGATTAAATTTTATAACTAGACAATGCTTATCGTTATAAACAAGATGGAAATTCTCATTTGCTCATGTACATGACTTTGAGGGTATTTTATGTTGGGAAATTTTCCAATTTTCATCATTTCTCCGCAACTATTAGAGATTAGAAATAACCCATCATTATACAATTGTAGTAGGTACTATTAAAGATATAAATATTTTATTTCAAATATATTTTTATAAGTTTATAAACTATAAGCAAATATATATAATTTTTAATTCAGGTACTTGAAAATGAATTTGTTTCTTATATTTTTTGGTAGACAAAGATGTTTCTCTTTACACTTTCTATAACAGTGTTCCTAGTTACTAAACCATAGAGTAAGTAAGTAATAATGTATTATCTTTGTTATAGTGTTTTTACAACAATGAATTTACCTAATGTTTTGTTTAACAAATTTTATTAGTTTTTAGTAAAGGCCCATTTTCAGATAAAAGTGAGACAAAGTCTGTGCGGTACACCTTACCATTTATTTTTGATTTGCTGACAAATAAAACGTCAAGATGCATCATAATCTAGAGGTAGAAAATGTTCACATTTACAATATTTTCTCTAAAGGAGAAATAAAAAATATAAAAGCCATTGAAACGTCTCCGGTATCTGAACTAAGTTTGTTATATCTGCCTTGCATGGAAGAAGTCTGTTCCTTCTTGGTCTCTATACTCTGTTCACACCTCCACAAAACAAACTTCGAATAATCCTCACAACCAAGTTTACCAACATTCGGGGAGGGAAGTTTCATCCGACATGAGCGACGAATAAACTGCCTCTTATTATAAGTTCACTTCTCTTGTTGATAAAGTTTCGTTTTCATTAACCGCACTATAATAATAGCCTTAATATAGAATGTAATTCGTGCTTCTTAATAATATTCTGTTCGAGCTGAGATTTTATTCCATGGAGTGCTAAGTTTTAGGTTTAGATATTTATCTCTCTCTCTTTTTTTTGTAGATGATAAAATAAAATATGTACATTTTTGTGAATTTTTTTACATGTGTATATTATATAATTTATATGAGTAGATGTATTTTATTTAATAAATCATGTTGTATACTTGTTTTCTTGAGAAACGTTCCTTTAATAAGCTTCTATATTAATTAAATGAATTTGTTTTTCTGTCATGAACAATGCGTGATATCTACCCCACGCAGAGGGCTGAAAATTAAAAATTAATAGCCCCTGTGCACGAACACGTGCATCTTGAAGTCAGAGTTTAAAAAATTTTGATTTTATATTTTTTAATTTATTAAAAATTGGGTTGGAAGAAATAAAATTAAGAGATTTTTTTTCTCTGTTTGAAAAATAACCGTTTCTTTCTGATAGTTTAGCAAAGTATAATATTTGTAAAATTTTAAAGTGTTCATAAATGGGTCCAGTATTTATATTCAAAACGAGTGTATGAAAAGTTTTTTATACTGTTATTAAAATTAAATGATTTTTATAAAATAAAAATTTAAAGCCATTAAAAAAAAAATTAAATATCGGGTGGGGCTATATCTTGGCCATTCGAATTTATCTTACCTCTGCTCTCCTGGCGTATGGACGAATTAATTTCTGAGGTGGAGGCCTGGCATTCCCCACATTCACAAGTTGTGATTAATACACGTCTTGACAGAGGTGAAGGGAGGGTTTGGCAATCAGATAAATCTGTGCTGGGGCTGGGATCTGAGCCCCGAACACCTAACCAAGAAGTCTGACACTTTACCCCTAAACTGCCATATCCCTTAAATTTTTAAATATATTATTAACAACTCTAACAATGGATTTTATTTACATCTGAAATTTGTCTCATGATAAAAAATATATATATTCCTCTGGGGAAAAACTAAGTTAAGGATGGCTTAGTGATAAACAACTTTAGCACATTTCATTCCAAACTATTACTTAATATAATTATTATACAGTAAAGTATATAGAATTATTGTTTCGTAACATTTATTTGCATATATATTATCTTGTGATACCAGATCTTCCAAAAAATTATCAACATAAATTCAGTAAATATCACTCACACATCAAAAATATAAAATTCGTGTTTCAAGCCGCTCGCAAAATAATAAGGTCTAATTTTCCAGAATATAATTCAAGAGAGTCGATCTTAAAAAAATATATATATATAATAATAATCCCCCAAAGTGTTTTTTAACCCCGCGTCTTACTAGTCATTCACTTATGTATTATTTACGCTTATGGTTTTAAGGATCAGGAGGGTTTTATTTAGAGGAAATATACCGGCATTTGCGTGGAAGTGGTAAGCCATTTTGGGGAAAAAAACCTCCGTATATCCGATTAAGATTCAAATCTCGATCTCCCCGTCATCGGCAGTCAAGTCTACTGTGAGAGTAGCGCGTTAGACTATGCGGCCACTGAAGCGGGCTCCCTTAAAGTTGTTAATCATTGTAAATTATATTATTGTTGTTTTACACTTCTATAAGACAATACAAGATAATACACCACCAACAAATGACACAAACAAGCCCTCATTTCATTGTGAAAAGGACCTTAAGCCGTTCCCACATCATGTATAAGAACCCAACTCAACCCTTCCCCCCCTCCACCCCTCCACCCTCTTCAAAATGCCATCACAACAAACAAAAGTAAATTCATATATAACTGAGTCCATTTTGGATCCTTTCTGGTTGACTGGATGGTTTGTTTTACCGCTCTCTCCCTCTCCCCCTCTCTCTCTTCCCTCCCCCTTTTGTAAAGTTCCACGCACCATCTTCTCATGCACACAGCCACACAATAGCCGGCAGTTAGCGGCTCCTTAATTCCACCTCATTCATACTCTCAACTTGCCTGCATTGGTCGCGGTACAATAACCGTATAACTCCACATATACAATTTTACCATGTCTTACTACCCGTTTGAGTTATACGCGTATGGTTTTAGGTATCATAAAGGTTATATTTATATGACGTGTACCTACATTTGTGTGGAAAGAGAGTGGGAAAATATTTGGGAAAAACCACCCAACCGAGATTTGAACCTCTAGCTTCCCGTCACCTGCAGTCTAGTCTAATGTGAGAGTAGCGCGTTAGATCATGCGGCCATCGAAGCAGGTATCTATATAATTAACCATGCTTATTTTCCCGTCCTAGATTAAGTTGGCTTGTAAGTCTTGTGTTGGCACATATTAATATAGATAAAATATAAAACAAAGCTAACATTAGCTTTTAATACCATCAAAAATGTTCCTCTTTGCAACCTTAGTATAAGTACAGTGCAATAGGAAGGACCTTATCTGACATAAAAGTTTTTAGATCTATTTTCACATATTCATACGTCAAGTCATGTTATCTGCAGCTGTCATTTTTAAGGGAGTATCAACACCTATAACACAATAATATTAAAATAGTAAAATTACAAATAACAAAAAAACTGTTTTTATTTTCTCAAAGTTTCTTCCTACCTAAACCCTACTATAATAATGGACATACAAAAGTATATTTAACACCAAGCCTATCAACTAATTAGTCTAATAGAGCCACTACACGATCATACTGTCAGAATTAATAATGACAATCTGACTGACCATGTAGGGGCAGTACTGATGGACTGATAACCGGACTGACTAAAATATTGATGTGATCCGAATTTTCTGATCATATCAGTCTCCAGTGGTGGCTCGTGTATAGGCACTGTGGAACTGCTGCACCCTCTATCTCCACTTGATATCATCGATAACAATTAATATAATAAGTCATTTTTTTCTTTAATTTTTTCTTTAATTTTGTTGTACAACATATATTCCTTAAGCTTAATGTCAGTACTTCAGTAGCCATCTATCATTTTATGAAAAAGATACAATTTTTTTTGTATGGAACAATGCGCTTCACAGTGCCAGTGACGTGGTGTTTGACTGTTGTGCGCATGCGCACACAGGAGGAGTTGGGGAGGAAGGCGGGACTGCCAGATAGAGAAAGCACTGTTGCTCTCGCAGTGCCGGCTCTGGCGTGATGGTGGAAGGAAGTTTTTTTTTTAATTCAGCGTGTGTTGTGCTTAAAGCCCGTGTACCATATTCATGAATCTGATAAAGTATAGGAGAGCGTAGAATTATACTACTATTATGCTTCCAGATATTCTATTTGATTCATGTTTTTTCGGTTCTTTTATTTAACAGAAAGACTAAATGCGCTTGCAGTACTTTCAATGGAGAAAAATTTCATCAATTGTCATCCAGAGATCAAGGAGAAAATTATTGAACTTTTTACGCAAATTAAAACAAGAAGAATGGATTTCATTTTTAAATGAATAGATCAAGCTTGAAATGTAACAATTTAAGTTAAAGTAAGTAAAAATGTTTTTTTGTTAATATTTTATCAAGTTCCCGAATAAATTTTCTTTTTATACATGTTTTTTTTCTTCCTTTTACACAATTTTAAAACAAAGGCTAACAATTTTCTGGAGCAGCACCCCCACTAATTTTATCTACGAGCCGCCACTGTAGTCTCAGTCCATCAGTCTTGCAAGTGGTGGAAGAGACTGACAGTATGACTGAACGTGTAGGGGCCCGGAAAGAGGTGAAAATGAGTAGGTCAGTTTCAGTGGAATTTCAACCGCGTTAGAATGTAGAAAGGGGTAAAAATATCAGTGAGAAATAAAAATAAACCACACGGTACGCCACACAAACTTTCTCACTTCTTTATCTAAAAATCGAGAAATTTGCTTCAATCTCGTAAGATGTGCGAAACAAAATAATACACATGGTTGCAGAAACATGATTGAAAAAAACAAGACCTAGTTCCTAAGACCATGTTATTAATCACCAGCTCTTTTTTTGTTTTATAAACCCTAGTAAAATCTGTAGATCTAAACTCAACATTATCTCACCCACCTCAGTGGCCGAACTGTCTTAGGCGTCACTCTCACTTTAGACAAGTCTGCTGATGACGGAGATATCAGGGTTTGAATCCTGTTGGTGTAGCCTGAGGGTGATTTTTTTTCCTAAATGTTATACCACTCACCTTCAATGCGAATGATGGCAGATTACCAATAAATTGGTTCCTAATTTAGTCTCCATTAGAGTAATTATGAGATACGCGTACAACCTGAACAGGTAGTAAGACGTGGTGATAAAAAAAAATCTTTGAGTCCCGGGATTGATTCTCGGCACGGCCGAAAAATTAGACCTAATCATTGGTGAAATGTGGGGTTTTCCCTCCTTTCACTGTGATAAAATACCTGTTAAGGACCGGGTGCGCTGTCTGTTCTAGAATTAAGTTAGTTTATAAGTCACGTGCTGATATAATCAGTCGGTTCAGACAGTGAATGTTAAATACCTCAAATAAGATTTAAAAAAATCTCTACACTAGATCCTAAAACAATTAGAGCTGTTAACGATTTATTTAATCTTTATGAAAGAGTTTACAAGGGTTGTAAATTCACACATTCCTTTATTTGTACCAGAGGTCTATTATCTAAAGAGAATACGACACACCCTTTTTTACTGTTCCCTTGTTAGGGGCATCAAGGCGCAATGTCCCTCCCTCAATACGTTCCTTGGGAAGGGTGGAAGGGGAGTTGCATGGCAAAGAGGGGGGTGGAAGGTGAACTCTCCAGTCAACTAATGTAATTGAAACCTGTGTACTTTAGCTAATTAAAACCTAGTGGTGAAAATAGAGAGAGGAATGCGTAACTGGATATGAGAAGTGATCATTTTATATTAGAGGTAAAAAAAAAAGTTTTATTTTATAGAAAATAATACTTATGTCAACATAGTCCTAAGGACGGTAGAATAATATTCAACGAACTACGATGACTTTTTAAGTGCTCTCTTTTTTTTACCACCCTCCACAATTCGGGCACTAGGATAACTTTGTCCTGTGAGCCAACCCGTGGCCTGTGACCAGTATTCTTATGACCCATTATACTACTATAAAGCCCATGGATAACCCACTTCCAGATGAGCTATAAACTCGAAATTTGACAAACTTATAGCTTCTAGCCTGTAACCGACGGGAAAATTCCAAAATGTTAAAAAAAATATCAAATTTTTAACCCCCGAAAAAAAAATTCAATATGTCGGAGCAACTTTAAAGTCGGTGCGGAGCTTTCTTTGGAGGTTTCTTGTGGCTAAACGGTAAGACTTATTAAAAAAACTGCTCTGGAATTACATTAGTTTACATACACTTGTAAAGAAAACTCGCCGGGAGTTCGGGGGCGTAGCCCCCAACGAGCGAAGTGAGTTAATATATATATTTTTTAACACCGCGTCTTATTACCCGTTTGTATTATATGCTTATCTACCAATTACGCTAATAGTTTTATGGATTAGGAAAACTATATTTAGAGTAAATGTACCCGAATTTGCGTGTAAGGAGAGTTGAAACTACCTTCAGTACACGTTACTAGGATTTGAACCACGATCTCCCTATCATCGGCAGTTTAGTCTATTGCAATGATCATGCCTTAGGGGGTTAGACCATGTGGCCACCCAAGCAGGTAGGGGCTTATCAAAACTCTCTCTCTGCGATATATATTCTCATTTCTCACCCACTCGGTCTCTATTTGGCCAAACACAAATTGGCAATTCTCTATGTAACTTACATGCGAACGTATTTTCCGTCTATACCTGACCAAAAAGTGTTATATACTGTCGGTGACCTGGTGGTCTAGGGATGAGGTGTCAGACTTCTGTGCTGGGGGTCCAGGGTTCAATTCTCTGTCCTGGCACAGATTTATCTGATTGCCAAACCCTTCCTTCAACTCTGACAAGACGTGTATTAATCATAACTTGTGAATGCGTGGAGTGCTAGGCCTCCACCGTGGTTCGGATTCCACGTTAAACTGTAGGTCCTCCACATAACCTCACAATCACCCTACCATTACACATTAGTGTAAGTGCGTATAACCCGAACGGTTTGTAAGACACGGTGCTAATATTATTATTAATAATAATAATGATAATTTAAAGTAGTTAAGAACATATCACATGTAAATCTTTTACTTATTTAATTTACGATAGTAGTATAGGGGTGGTAAAGAAGGTTGAATTTAGGAGAAATTTACCCTCCTTTTATTGGGAAAAAAGTATAAAACTCCACTGCTTACAGCCCTAAATTCTTATCAAACAACCCGCAAATGATTAGTTCTAGGTAATTTCACATAAAAAAAGATTCCTCTATTACCGTGAAAATACTTGGGGGTTTGGGGTTAGGTAGGTTTGAAATAAAAGGTAAGGTTGAACGGGGGAGCTCATGGAAAAACATTTATCTTAAAGCGCGAGCAAATGAGCGAAGAAAGCGAGAGGGTTTCTAACGTTTATTTGACCGTGATGCGTTATGACAAGAGAAGTCAACAGTGAATTGAAGTGTTATCATAAGAGGCTATCGGACGAAGCAAGGTCCGTCTACTAGGAGGTATTGGTGAGGTGTGTTAGTAACCAATGATACCACTGGTAGCTAGAGATAAAAATATGTTCTGCAGTGGCGGTTTGTGGTTGCGAGGTTATATTGTAAAGGTGACACTTTGAGCCTATTATACTTCAAAATATCGTGTGTTAAAAGACAAGTAGGTTATAAAAAGAGGGGGAAGTGGAATAGGGGTGTAGGTAGGGTGAATAAGAAGCAAGAAGGATAGGGGTAGGGAGACAAATCTCAGGCAAACCTTAAAATTATTTTAATTAACTTATTGAAAACAAAAAAATTGAAGTAGGATTTATGAACAAACTCTAGCATTCAATTGTTTCTTTAGTACATTTTTTATTGCACCGCGTCTTACTACCCGTTCGGGTTATACGCTTATGCAATAATTACGTCAGTGTGTTTGGGATAAGGAAGGGTTTTTTTGATTAATTTCACCGACATTTGCGTGGAGTGAGAGTGGAAAAACATTTAGAAAAACCAGCCTCACTGCATCCGACCGAGATCGAAATCCAATCTCCCTGTCATCGGCAGTCTAGTCTATTGCGAGAGTAGTGCGTTAGACCGTGCGGCCACCAAAGCGGGGTTTTCTTTACTAATATTATCACTACCACAGACTATTATTATTATTATTATTATTATTATTATTATACATTTATCAGTTTAAATTATTTAACAGAAATAATAATTGAAAATTTTCCGTTGTGGAAAATTTTGCGGAAAAAGAAATTAGAAAATTTTTCTGTGTCACATCTCTACTGGTAGCAGTTGAAATTTAAATAACAATATTTGATTTAAGAAAAACAGACAGTTAATTATAACTATTAATTCATTATTTAATGTGATTAACATACACCTTTTGAGCCTAAGGATAATATATCAACACACAACTTACAAACTACCCATTTCGGTGTCTTTCAATAAACTGAACTGCCGATAACGGGAAATTCAGATTAAGAATCTCGTTCAAGTGTACTGAGGGTGGTATTTCCTAAAGGGTCTTCCACTCTTACTCCCACGCCAATCCTGGTAAACTTCCTCTAAAATGGTGACCTGGTGGTCTAGGGGTAAGGAGTCGGTCTTCTGTGCTGGGGGTCCAGGTTCCAATCCTCGGTCCCAGCACAGATTTATCTGATCGCCAAACCCTTCCTTCACCTCTGACAAGACGTGTATTAATCACATCTTGTGAATGTGTGGAACTCCAGGCCTCCACCGTGGTTCGGATTCCACGTTAAACTGTAGGTCCTCCATTTCATATCACAACCACCCTACCATTACACATTAGAATAAGTGCGTACAACCCTAACGGGTAGTAAGACGCGTTGCTAATAATAATAACTTCCTCTAAATTCAACCTTCCTCAACCCTAACACATAAGCGTAATTTTTACACAAGCGAACAATTCGAATGGCTAGTTAGATATTATGTTAAACAACAACAATTTTGGACTGAGCACGTGTAACGCGCAAAAATACCTACTGAGGCCTGCAAATATATTGTACCACCAATTTATTTTTTAGAAACCTTCCACAAGTGTGTGTTTAATCTATGGCTGTCTGAGCCACCGAGGATTATATAATAATTTATCACTACTTTTTATTGCTCGATCAGGCTACACGCACATGAAATAATTACTTCCCGCTTCAGTGGCCACATGGTTTAAGGCGCCAATCTCGTAGTGGACAAGACCGCCAATGAAGGGGATATCCAAGTTCAAATCTTGGTCGGGTGTGTCTAATCATGCTGTTCCCTTACGGGGTAGGCAAGAAACTGTGCACATAGTTCAAAAACAACTCTATAGCTAATCTATCCTCACTAACTTCCTTCACACTTCCTTATACTTCCTTCGCTTAAACAACATTCACTAACCGAGTCATATATGCTCTTTTATTCTTACAACTCTCAATATTTATCTTTTGTACACATTATTTTACAATATTCAGCCACGTCTTACATGGCTTACCCATTAATAAAGAACCACATATGAAAATACAAAGGTTAGGTTAGGCTGGATTAAGTTAGGTTGGATTAGGTTCTGTTAGGCATGAAAAACTGTTCAAGTGGTTTTTATAATTTAAAATAAATTTGTAATCTCTGTCCAGTTCTGTTTGCATATCAATGAGATCCACTTGCTCTATTAAACTAATTGGTTACTCAAAATTGCTGCCCAGTCTGGTTGAGAAACGAACTAAAATATTATTTCAAGCCTTGGTCGTTTAGTAATTGCACAATCCTAGGTTGGGTCTATTTGAGAGACGGCCAAAGCCCGAAATTGAATAGAACTTCGGGTTTTGGTAATTTTAAAACGCCCAATCTTAATATTGAACCAACAATTATTTTACTGGCCGTTTTCAGGCTTTGCGCCCAACATATTCAAGCCGTTAAATAACTGTAGTTTTAAAACGTATAAACAGCCTGAAAAATGTGACCAATCATGCTCTGATATAATCAGTCGATTCAAAAACTGCACGTTGAATAGACCTACTTAAAATAAATTAATAAAATAAATGTGACCAAACGAGATTACCAGCGTGACTTATCCTCTAATATTAAATACCTTGGGAGAAGAAAGAGAGGTATGGGAAGGATGGGCCCTCTAGGTCAAAACTCGGGAGCCTGGGCTACTATAACGATCTGGTTTAAGGGGGAGAATATCGCAAAACCCCTTCCCTTAATTTAAATAAAGCTGTTAGTTACCATAATATAATTTACATTACGCGTCTGGGCCCTTACTTACACTTTGTATGCGAAACGCTACTGACAATGAACCTTTCAATCCAGTAGGGCACACCATAAAAAAACATGGCTTAATAGGAGCATCTGAGATCTATGGTTATATCTGAGCTAAATTAGAGACAGTTCCTCTCTCTAAAATAGAATAACATTTGATTCATTCCTCTTAACTGTATTTTTTGTATCACCATACCTTACTAGCCGTTCAGGTTTATATACGTTTATTAACTAATTACGCTAATAATTATATTTAAAGGAAGAGTACCCGCATTTTCGTGGAGTGTGAGTGTTAAACCATTTAGAAAGAAAACACCTCAGTACACCCAACCAAGATTTGAACCTCAATATCCTCGTAGACAGCAGGCTAGAACAAGCGGACACCGAAACAGATCTGGAATATTTAACGTTCACTTTGAATAATGCACGACCTTTAAAATAACCTAGTTATAGGTCTAACCCGACTCTCAGTCCCCCGGTGTTAATTTTTCATTGTAATAAGGAGAAACCCCAATTTCATCAATGAACCATTTTTCAGCCATGGTTGGAATTGAACCTTGTAATCTCATCTTGGTAGCTCAGCATGATACTGACTGCGCCTAATATTATCATCAACATTTTATTTATCATAATTCTATTGAAACGCCAACATGCACTATTTACTTAATTGCAGTTTTCTTTAAATATACATATATATATATATATAATTATTAAAAAATAATACATAGTTAAAAAATCCTATAGAGTTATCAAAGACGTCACGCTCGCAATATACTAGATAGACTATGACAGGGATATCGGGGTTCAAATCCTGGTCAGGTGTACTAAGGGTGGTCTGAGTGTATCTGTTATGAACATATTAGAATGAGATAAAATACTTTTTAAATAAAGAAGAAATGTTGTCACTAAATCTCAGGACATCCTTGATTGATATTTAATGACTGTCTAGGTCACCATGTGAAGAAAATTAAACACTTTGTTTCTACTGGAGCAGTATTTTATTTATTTTACAAAAAAAAAAAAGGTTTTTACAAGAAAACTGCAAAAAAAAAACAATGACCTTAACTCACGTCCGCTACATACTTAGCTTAGACATGAACCTATCCACAGCCTAAGAAAGGGCAATGCGGGTGGACTAACTCTACATTTAAGGACAAGGAAACCAACCAGAGAACTAGAGATGAAAAGAAAATCCAGTGTGTGTGTGTGTGTTATTGTGGGGGTGGGGTTATATAAAGATTTATGGAAGAAGAAAAAAACAGGTGGATCGGAGGTTACCCTTCTGGAGGTTTAATCCAGCACAGGAAAAGTGGATCCCCTAGATACTCCTTCAAGGCTTGTCGTAACGTTTCCTTAAGGGATTCCCTCGCTAACGGTGAAATATGTTAGGTATAAGAAAGGTGAGTTGGGCAAGTAACGTCATCCCTTGCCCACCCGACCAACCCTTCCCCTCATTGCCACAAAGTAAAATGATAACAAGTAGGACAACTGGTCTCCCAAAGGGGATATCATCCCAACAAACATTGGGCTTTGTAGCCCAAAGAAACGATTTGAAAAGTTACCCAGCGACTTATCATTATTATCACTTAGGAGTTCTTTCATTGTGTGAGATCTGGAAACTGAGCGGTATTCTTTTTGCTCTCTCCATGTTCTCATCGTAACTACAGTCTTACTAGTAGTTTTGTGAAGGGTATACCTCGTTATCTCCATGTTCTCATCGTAACTACAATCTTACTAGTAGTTCTGTGAAGAGTAGTCCTCGCTCCCTTCATGTTATTATCGCTAGTACAGTCTTACTAGTAGTTCTGTGAACAGTAGACCTCAGCTGTGTATATTCGAGATTTAAGTCAGTTTATTTGTCATGTGGTGATATAATCATCTGGTTAAGAAAGTGTCCATTAAATACCCTAAATAAATGCAAAAATAAAAAGCGTCATGACTTTTCTTTTAAGTATATCAATACTCGCACAGGAAATGAATGAGTAACGTAGAAATTTAGAATAAATAAACTCGCATTTTCATAGAGGGAGAGAGAAAAAACAATCTGTAAATAACAAAACCCTCGGAACACCCAGCCGAGAGCCAAACCCTGACCTTCCCGTCACTGGAAACCTGAAATCAGATTATGTTGACGCCTTGGCCCCCATGCCCACTTGTGTGGGTATTATTTGAATAAAAGTGTTTTTATTTTTAAACTACAGTTATTTTAGCTTGAATTTAATACCCACACGCTTTGGTGGCCGCATGATATAAGGCGTCACTCTCGCAATAGACTAGATTGCCGAAGACGGGAAGATAAAGGTTCAAATCCCTGTTGGATGTACCGATAACAATTTTGCTAAATTGATTTTTACCCTACCTTCACGCAAATGTTGGTACACTTCCTTTAAATTCAACCTTCTTCATCCCTATCACACTAGAGTCATTGCATATAGCATAGTCATATAGCATGAGCGTATAGTAAAACGCAGCTCTAAAAAAAATACCCTTATTGGTAAGCATGTGGATTGAGGCTCGTCAATTCTGGTTAAATGGAGATTGGGAGATAAGTTTTAAATCCCAGCAGGTGTTTTTCTTTAACTATGTCACACAACATTTCCACGATAATGCAGGTATATTTCTTCAAATTTATACCTTACTCATCTTTACCACTTTAGTGTAAATATACGGATAGCCTGGTTGGATAATAAGACACAGTGCAATTAATAACTATAATTTAAAAGTTGAGACCATAAGATATGAATATTTTTGTGTTTTCTTCTATTCCATCTAAAATGTTAAAGAACTTATCAAAGTTTTCGTCAAATGAAAATAGCATCCAATAATCAAATCTACATTTTATCGCCAATTCCTAGNTTCCCCCGATGTCCCGCCCCCCCCCCCTCACAAAAAAAAGTTATTACCTAAAGTACTTGAACAGAACCAACTTTGACCATTCCAAAGGTTTCGTGGGACTTCTGCTCCATTAAACTTAATACTGTACGTTTGTGTGTTCATGGCTTCGCTTAAAAATAAACTCAATTATCGTTTTCCCTGACTTCAAAACTTAAACTTTGTCCGGGTAGCTACTTTTACCTACGCCTTCGCCCTCATCTAAGCTGCTATTGTTCTTCATTGGGGTGTTTAATGAGCACTTTCTAAACACACAGGTTATACCAGAACGCGACTTACCAGACACTCAACACGAGTACCCAGATAATTACTAAGTGAATAGTAAGACGATCGCGTTTGTAATTAGCAAATAGATTCGTCAGTGCCACCTAGAATTGAACCAGAATCCTCTGAACATATGGTAAATCTATCTAACCATTCATCCATGGGGGTGAGTGACTACAATAACTAAACCAAAATTTAATTTTTGCCACCGCGCTGTCTGTCGGGTTTATTCTCAATTACTTGTATTACTTTCACTATTGGAGTAGGAATAAGAAAAGTAACAAACTAAAATAAATTAATCCTCATTTTTTAGAGAGAATGAGAAACTTACTTCAGTTGCCGCATTGTTTGAGTTGCTATTCTTGCAATATACTAGGCTGCCGATGATGGAGATATCGAGGTTCGAATCTCTATCGGGTGTACAGAAGGGAGTTTAAAAACATTATTTTCAACTCTCCCTTTATGTAAATGTGGGTATATTTCATCTAAATATAACCTTCACAATCCCTAAAATCATCAGCATAATTAGTACATAACCGTATAACCCAAATGGCTATTAACGCGCTGATAAGAGAAAATAATTTAACCTCAACTTCACCTTAAACAAAAAATTATAATTAGTCTTGTTTTTAGTTTTATTTAGCGTGACCCCTGATTCAGAAACCGAAAAAGCCGAAGTAATGAGGATTCTTGTAGGAAGAAAAATTGGTAAAATACTAACATACGTAGCCTATTATTTTGCAGTCAACACTGAAAATTTAATTAGTAACATTATTTAATGATTTATGCTTTAATTAGCAACGTCATTCGCTGTCAGACCACAAGGATTGAAATATAATTGTTTGGGTCATTTTATGAAACAATACTTCTTTATTCTGTTGACGCTTTAACTCTCTTTCACCCTTCGCCTACACCCATACTTTATCATGTCAATAAGAAAGAGGGGAAAGAAAGATACACAACATTTTATCTCAAGGTAAAGAGGAAAGCTCGCTGCCAGTTATCAAATATCATAAAATTTTCTGGTATAGGCCTATTAAAAATCTACTGATAGAGGAAACCTAAATAAAGACCTTTCACATCAATACTGGTCTCATAGCTACGCGGATATGCTTGAATTGTTGTTTAAAATGAGCCAAAATCACATTTTTACACATTTCTTTTACTTAAATGTTATACTATAGGCCTAGGGTTGTTAAAGAAAAAGAGCTCTGTTGGAATATTTCAAAAATTTAGCGTGAGTCATATTATTTTGAAAGAACACACCATATAAATAAATATGGCTTTAGAGCTGAACATCTGCATGACAATTTCTCTCATCGGAACGATCATCAGGAAGTAGGGCCTACATACGATAAAATGTAAGTGCTTTTGCCATTTTAATAGCAAACAATTTCTTTCATCAAAATAAATTTAATATTACTACAGTAGAAACACAGAGTTTAACATTCTACCCATGGTTTTATAAACAGATTTTGAATATCTGTCATGAGAATAGCAGCATTAGATGAACCACTTTTTAAATTAAGAGAAAGAGTTGTCATTAAATTTTAGAAGAACCTTAACAGATAATTAATCAGGAACTTTTGAGGTCACAACGTGAAGAAAATTAAACTCTATAATTATACTAAAGTAATGTTTGATTTATTGGACCAAATTTCTATTTAAAAAAACCCTGCAAAATTACTGCCCTTAAGTCTTATTCCCTTTTAGCTCATCAGGTTTGCCCGTGACAGAGAAATTGTGGTTGTACACAGGGTGTTATTCGACAAACTGTTGGAAACCTTCCTTCTAAGTAAATGAGTGTGTCAGTTAGACCTTCCTTATACCTGACCTAATAGTTAGTGTAAATAAATCGGTTCATACGAATTGCGGAACAGCTCATCCAAGCTCGGTAATTCTCTTACACGAACTGCGGGCTAAAAAGTAAATTCTTAATGACTTTGCTCAAAATGGAAATTGAAGGTTAGGTTAGGTTATGTTAGGTTAGATTAGACTAAGTTAAGCTTGGCTTAGGTTAAGTTAGGTTAGATTAGATTAAGTTAAGCTTGGTTTAGGAAGATAGGTTATATTGAGTTAAGTTAGGTTTAGGTTAACTTAGGTTATATTAAGTTAAGTTAGGTTTAGGTTAAGTTAGGTTATATTAAGTTAACTTAGGTTTAGAACACGTTAGGTTATCTTAGGTTAGGAGTTAGAGCTTAATAGGATTACAGATTGTTCCTCAATTCGTGTTAACCGGCTGACATGTATAATTTATTCAGCAATTTAAGTGCACCCAGTTAAATGAAGGTAGCTTTATTAGCTTGGATGGATCCAGAGGTCCCAGGCTCGAACCCCACCGCTTATAGATTTCCATGTGAAGTAGTGGATCTTGAACGGGGTCAACTCTGCCTCATGAGGACAAATGATGAGTAGATTGAAAGAAAAAGTAGAAATTTTGGTCCAGAAAATTAAGATTAATGGCTGGAGGGCATGTTGTGTTGAGCACATGACAGCCTCTTTCCGCAGAAGTTAGCATTATATTCACCAACATACGATGGCTTCTTGATATGTTTCAATTGTGGGCTGAAACCATGATTTTTTTTTTTAGCTCAGACGTGTAGCAGGTTTTTTATTTAGCACAACACCTTACTACCCATTTGGGTTATACACCTAATTACTAATTACACCAATGGGTTAGGAATTGGGAAGGTTGAATATAGAGAAAGTGAACCCGAATTTGCGTGGAAGGGATTGGAAAACCCTTTATGAAAACCACCCCCATTTCACCCGAGTGAGATTCGAACCTTGATCTCTCAGTCCTCAGCAGGTTAGCTCAACATGAAACTAGCGCGTTAGCTAACTACGCCACCGAAGCGGGTGTGTAGCAGTTCCCTTGTGTGAAAATTAAAGAAATCGATCATCCTGAGTGTGAGTGAGTCGGGGTACACTAACCGTGGGCCCAGTTCTAGGGCAGTGGGTTATCGTCAAAGTGCTCTAATAAAGTTTCCGTCCCACTATGGGTTACATTATGATGGCATGTCACGTAGAGTGAAAAATGACACGCAGCGTACCCCTTACTTTTTTTTTCCGAAACATCCCTCATAATGTGTGATTGTGTATGTGCATGTGTGTGAATGTGAACGTGAGTGGTTGGCTGAGTGGTTAAAGCATGGTACAAAGTGTATTACGTGTATTGATTTAATTTGAGGTTGATCTGTGCCTCTGTGTTTTAGCATTTCCCGAACGGGCTCCACTCAACTCCCTCCCCCTCTTTACCATATCCCTCCCCTTACACACAATGCCCTTCCCTCTCCCCCCCCTCTTCCCTGACTTGATTTCCGATGAAGAGTTTACCACTAGCGGGCATATGTCAAGCTTGATGACAGCACATGTGGGACATTGGACGTCATTCACGCGAGTGGCTCAATCATGGATGAATGGCACTTCCTTCCTTGTTTGATTTAACACTTTATGATATTAATATTTGTATTTGTAAAAGGATTATACATTTTAACTAATTTATTTTATTTGAACATTTGCTTTCTAAAACCAGGCATCACCAGTGGACCTTCGTGTTGGCTTAACCTAAGACAACACGATTATGGTAATATTTAGATAATAAGAAAGGTGTAAAATTATTTTATATTTGTGCTCCGAAGCTCACTACACGTTCATGATATACTTATTTTTAAACTTATAAAGTAGGCACTAGGAGGATAGGATTTAGAGGATATGTACCCGTGTTTACGCAAATGGAAAGTGGGAATCCATTTAGTAAAATCATACTCGCCTCAGTGGCGTAGTTGGCTAACGCGCTTGTCGTGTTGAGCTCGACTGCTGAGAACGGGGAGATCGAGGTTCGAATCTCGGTCGGGTGAACTAGTTTTTTTCTTAAATGGTTTTCCACTCTCCCTCCCCACAAATGCGGGTTCACTTCCTCTAATTCAACCTTCCCAATTTCTAATCCATTAGAGTAATTAGTACTTAAAGCGTACAACCCGAACGGGTAGTAATACGCGGTGCTAAATCTAAGTAAAAACATAATTCAAACCTTACCAAAATACGAAACTAGTTGAGATTAATGTGCCGACAGTAGGGGTTTTGAAAACCAGAGACAAAATGGTTATTTTATAAGAATATTTCAATCAGATTAGTATTGAGTGGTCTAACAACTTTTTAGTCTGCCTACTTTGCTAAGTATTTTGAGTTTTATTCCCGGCATCAACGAAACATTTATAATCTATGAAATGTCGGTTTCCCCTTTAGGAGCTATGAATTAATGGTAGGGGTTTTGGGTGTTGTGTTTGTTGTAGATTTACGTTAATTTATAAGGAATGTCCTTATACAACCAGTTAGCTCAGAAAATGAACGGTAAATTCTTCAAATAAAAAAAAAAGACTCCACTATAACGTAGTTTTTGCTTTTGTAAAATATTGATCCAGCTTAGTTTAAAATAGAAAGCTCATCTGAGTAAGAAATTAAAAGTACTCTTATTCCAAACGAAACGAATGTTTTCTTGTCGTAGAAAAAGAATAGTATGAAATAATAATGGCCACTATAATATAAGAGTACTTCAACTCGGGACTTACCAGGAAACAAACAAACAAACATCAGACCATTTGTCGGTGTGTATCCGGCGGATTTCCATGTGTTCACGCTAAAGCTCCTTTGCCTTCAATCCTTAGACGCTGCTCTCTGGAGGAGGTTTTCCATACTATTGGTTCGCCACATCTTACAAGATGTTCTCGCTTTTTCTTCTTCTTTCACACGATTTTATTTGTTTCGAGATATAGAGACAAGTTTTTTTCCTCCCCATAGGGGTCCAAATACGTTTTATCTTCAAGTCCCAAATTCAAATGAAGGTGCACGACCAATATTAAATTATTTCTTTGCTGTCTTACCATGAGAGAGTGCATTAAGCTCTGAGAAGTAAAATGTTTCCATTTTATTTTTTCGCACCCTTCAGGTAAAGAAAGTATTGTGATCGTCAAAAATATCGAATTAGAGATTTTGAAGGGTTTCATGACCTACTGAAACCTAAAATGGGGTTTTTGCGATGCTGTTTTATGTGTGTCTATCTTGGCTTTGAGCCGAAACCATTTTACCCATTAGGCTAAAATTTGGTATATAGGGCTTTCATAAGGTCCCTAAAAGGCGTTTTTGGAACTGGTTACCTAACGTTAAAATTAAGGTAAGATTACTGAAAGGCCAATAGAGTAAAAATTAACTGTCTCAAAATCCACTCTAATGTTATTGATTCAAATTCATACAAGCGGAAATTTCCAATTTTGGTCATATCTCCGCAATTATTTGAAATATGAAATGGCTTATCGCTACAAAGTTCTATATTATTTAAAATAAAAACTTTTATTCAAAATATATTGTATATAAAGAGAAAAACTTCTGAGATATTAGCAAATATTTTAAAATAAAATTGAGTTCTTAAAAATCTGGAGCTTATTGCTATAATCTTCTTTGAATCTGCGTATAACCCGAATAGGTAGTAAGACGCGGTGCTAATAATAACAATAATAATTCTTTGAATCAGCGTTGCTACTTTTCCCTCAATCTACCGTCATCCACCGACTAGATATTACGTCATTGGTAAATCACGGCAGGATTAATTGATCAGTATTAAATTAGTCAATACCCTTTAAACGTGTGTGTGTGTTTGTATTGTGGGCAAGGGGAGGGGTTAGAAGGTCCTACGTTGATGGGTTTGCTGTGTCCGTCGACATATAATGAGTCCCTAGAAAAACTCGAGAGCCGCTAAACCAGAGGTGTTATTTTCTATTATTTAGTATTTCACTTGAATCATTTAGTTCTTGATATTGTGTTGAATCGAATTGTTTTTAGTAGGATATTTTAATCTCCCCATATTAATTCCCCAAACTCCTCGTTTTATACGATATTAAAAAAATTATTTTACATGTATGATGAAGGGACACATAAACTGAAATAAACTTATTTGTGGCTTATTTGAACCATTGTTACTGGAATATGTTAGTTTTCCTCGACATCTTTTTCCACGTAGGCTAAACGTATTTAGTTACATTAACTAAAATTATTTTTTGTGGCCACACGGTTCAAGGCACTACTCTCGCAATATACTAAACCACATGTGACAGGGAGAATCATGTTTTGTTTCTCAGTCGGGTTTAATGAAGGTGATTTTCCCTAAATGGCTTCCTATTCTATCTCCACACAAATGTAGGTACTCTTCTTCTAAAATTCAACCTTACTTATCCCTAACCCATTAGCGTAATTAGTACATAAGCGTATAAGCTGAATAGTTAGTTGGAAGCGATGCTAAGATTTTGTTTTTTAATAAGGATAAGGAAGGAATGATTTAAAGTTAATGTATTCTCATTTGCGTCGAGGTGGAATGGAAAACCTTTTAGTAAAAATCACTCTAACTAAATATTCTGGGTTTACACTGACAATATTCCACTCTGGTGTAGTAATATATATATATATATATATATATAAGTATATATAATATATATAACATAGGTTCATGGTGTAATCTGTCAAGTTAAGAATGCTACTTTTCAGGATAAGCGGGGTGTACTTGGTATTATCATAAAAAATGATTGAAATTTTGATATTTGTCCACAGCTATGGCAAATTCACACGTCACTCATGATATTAATAATTTTTAACTTTATTTCTTTTAACAGAACACAAAATCAAATAATATTTTGGTTCATGTACGATCAACAACCAATCAGGTTTATACCCTATTCAATACGTGTTGTCACTGCAGACGTTTAGGGTGTGTTTGTGACGTTTTATCCATCAGAAGCAGACAATTATTTAGTCTATTGATGGAAATGAAAAAGCCTGGTTACTAATCTCATTGCTTCCTGAAAATAAAATTACCTGTGACATCAAAACCAATAGAGCAAATGTTGCGCTAATACTTTCGTAATTGAGTTAAAAGTTATTGGTAAAACTGTCATTTTCTAAAAAAAACGTGTGTGGGTCATCAAACAATATGTGATTTATTAATTATATACATTATAATATTTTATAAAAAATATTATCTATAAATATTATTATTTACGTAAGGCTGACCAGGCGGTCTAGTGGTAAGGTGTCGGACTTCTATGCTGGGATCCAGGTTTCAATCTTCGGTCCCGGCACAGATTTATCTGATTACCAAACCCCTCCTTCAACCCTGACCAGACGTGTATTAATCACAACTTGTGAATGTGGGGAATGCCAGGCCTCCACCGTGGTTCGGATTCCACGTTAAACTGTAGGTCCTCCATTTCATCTCACAATCGCCCTACCATTACACATTAGCGTAAGTGCGTATAACCCGAACGGGTAGTAAGACGCGGTGATAATAATAATAATAATAGTACTTTAAAGTTGCTCCACCATTTTGGATTTTTTTCAGGAGTTTACATTTTATAACTTCTTGGAATTTTACCGTTGGTTACAAGCTAGAAGCTATAAGCCACGGTGGCGTAGTTGGCTAACGTGCTAGTCGTGTTGAACTCAACTGCTGAGGACGGGGAGATCGAGGTTCGAGTCTCGGTCGGGTGAACTGGGGGTGGTTTTTCCTAAATGGTTTTCCACTCTACCTCCACGCAAATACGTGTTCACTTCCTCTAATTCAACCTTCTTAATTCCTAATCCATTAGAGTAATTAGTACTAAGATGCGTATAACCCGAACGAATAGTCAGACTTGGTGCTAAATATTATTATTATATTATAAGTTTACCAAATTCAAGTTTCTAGCTCATCTGGAATTGGGTAAACATTAATGTCAGTGAGTGAGTCAGCCATGTGGCTTTATCGTAGTATTATATATCAATTCCAAAATTAGATCTAATTGAATTTAAAAGTTCTAGTCCAATTTGAATTGTTCAGAAATTTAAATTAATAATTTCTTATCAAATATTTTGTTCGCTGTGTTTCAAACAATATATTTTTAACATATGTGCACACATTACAAACCATGAACTTGCAAACTAACTTAACTAATATATACTTTTTGTTAGTTTGATTGTCATGGCAAGAATCTTATCCTACCATTACAAAGTTACCAAATCTACATTCATGTATTCATACGTTAAACCAGCAACAGTCCTTTTTGACAGATAGTCAATTTTGATAGATATAATGTAAATCTCACACATTTCGTCACTGTTTTCTTTATTACCTTTATAAGCTTGTTGAAATTATTTTTATTTTAACGATTCGACTACAAAAGTAAACATTCAAATATTGCATAAAGTATTTATTGTGGTCTAATAAGATAGGTACATGCACAAACTAATATAATATTGCTTTCTCATACAGAGAAAGTATGGTAGATAACCCACATTTTCAACCACTTAAATGATGTTGTTTATTATTTCCTTAAAAAATACGTTCAAACTATGAAACACCAGATGATTATTGTGTATTGTAACTTCATACTCTACTATCACCCGATTTAAATTAAGTAACTTACTTCGAGTCAGTCTAAAAGGACAGTTCTTGTTTGCACGTCAGACCAAACACTTCGATCAGACATTGTTCTTTGCGGATTAGTTGTAGTTGTAAAGTAAACCTGTAAACTTGTTATGTTTGACAAAGGATTCCAGTTACCAATTAATAAACGTTCAATAAACTGACATCAAACATTGTTCTTCATTAACTAGTGGCTACAACCAAAATCAGTACGCCTTCAGCAACCAAGTGGTTAAAACGTGTGATGAACAACAGAACAAACAAGAAGGTAACAACAAGGTTTCAACAAGAAGGTTTCAGTATGTACGATTTTGTCGTAAAGTTAGTTTTTGGTAATTCTTCAGTTGTCCCTAGGAAAGAAAGGGTGTTTCATTCTCTGTACCAGTGGTACTCGAGATCGCACAGTAGGATCAACTGGCAGTTGAAGCGTCCGGTGAAACAGACGCAAGGTCTCCCACAAGGATCCTTCATGACGTCACCGTCCTTGCAGCCAGGAGCGTCAACTGGGGGGGAAACAACATTTTATCTATGCACGGCATCTTAAGACTGTAGGCTATTACCAAAGAAATAACTTGTACGATGCAATTTATCACTCTTTTATCTTTCTATAGAGTCATTTAGAGAACACTATTATGATTTGTGAAACCAGATAAAATACATTGTGGCAGAAACACTCTAACAAAGATCCTACATTAAATCATATATACAGTTACAGAAACATCGAGAAAAGATGAGCATCTCTGGCCACCAAAGTGTTTATGTTACCATACATTTCAAAGACCTGAATAAAATAATACAAGCTATGTATTGGCTTATAGCTCAGATACTATTGATTTTATAAAAAATATATATATATCAAATAAAATCTCTTGTTTTAATTTGTATCACAACTTTACACTGATAAACGATTCAGTATATCAATTAGTTGCGGAGATATGATAAAAATTGGAAATACTTCCGTATGTAAAGTACTCTCAAAGAAATAAGTATTGCCATTTTGTTTCTATATACAAAATTTAATCAAAATCCTAAGAGCGGATTTCAAGAGAAACAATTCGTTCTCTCTTTTCCCTAGAGTAAACTACCCTTAATTTTTAGGGTTAGATAACTAATTTTAAAAAAATCACTGAGGGAGGGAGCCTTATAAAAACCCTAGATATGCTTACCCAATTTTAACCTGATAGGTATAATGGTTTAGGCTCACGGCCTAAATACAGGCAGTCAGAAAAGCGGCATCACAAAAAACCCTTTTTCTGTTTCATGAGTCTATGAAACGTCTACATCTATAAAAATCTCTAATTCGATTAAAAATTGAAAATAGTGCTATATAAGAAAAACCAAAAGACTCATCTTTGATTTGAGCTTTAACTTTTCTTCGCATGTTTAAAGCTTCACCTCGAATTTAAAAGATGGTCTTCGAACACAACTATTGAAAAGTGAACCCAAAGAGTGAGGACATGGAGAGTAACTTATAGAAAGTGCTTTCACTTTCTCAAGGAGAAAGTATCTGGCGACCACAATTAAAATCACATTTATAAAACAATCTCCCGGTGCATATGGATGGGACTCGAACCCTGAGCTCTACATCTACAGTGGCTAGGGGTATTGTGAGTCAAACGTCCCAAGATACCTTACACATCCACTGTAGGGTAATTTATTTTAGTACCGCATCTTACTACCCGTTCGGGTTTTAGCCACTAATGGTTTTTTTAGGATTAGGTAGGTTTAATTGAGAGGAAGTGTACTCGCATTTGCTTGAAAAAGGTAGTGGAAAACCTTTTTGGGAAACCACCCTCAGTACACCCTACTGGGATTCGAACTTCGATCTCCCTGTCATCGGAAGTCTTTTCTGCTGCGAGAGTAGTGCCTTAGACCACGTGGCCACCGAAGCGGGTTAGATCTTATATTAAGCACTTACTTGAATTTATACTTGGTGTGTCTGAACTGACAGAGTTAATGCTGACAAGTATCAACAATACGAAGCAGTATATGTCAAAACGCATGTTTATCAACAAGCTGAAACTAATTAAAACATATTAGTCTAATTGGTATTCATTCCATATTAAGCATGAGCTTAAACTAAACCTTTTAAATGTACAGTATTAAACTAGCGATTGAATTGAGGTGAGCCTTTACAACGTATAAAAAAATATATGATTTTGGTAGGAAGAACAGTAGAAGTTAGTTAATAAAGTCCCTAAAACAATTTTAATATATTCATACATAAAGTCATGTCATCTGCAGATATTATTTTTGATAGATATTATCAATACCTATCAAATAACACAAATAATATAAGAAAATAATATCAATGTTGGCCGCAAGGAAATATGTTTTGATTTTCTCTACTGTTCTTCCAACCAAAATCAGGGTATAATGATAGTGGCAAGTAATACATTACAATATCTCAACTCAACTCATTCGTTAGCTTTAGAGTCTGAATATAGTAAACATTATTATTATTATTATTATTAACACCGCGTCTTACTACCCGCTCGGGCTATACGCACTTACGCTAATGTGTAATGGTTGGGTGATAGTGAGATGAAATGGAGGACCTACAGTTTAACGTGGGATCCGAACCACGGTGGAGGCCTGGCATTCCTCACATTCACAAGATGTCTTATCAGAGGTGAAGGAAGGGTTTGGTAATCAGATAAATCTGTGCCTGGACCGAGGATTGAACCCTGGACCCCCAGCACCAGAAGTCAGACACCTTACCCCTAGACCTCCAGGTCCCCCTGAATATATTAAAATGTATTAAACAAAATACGACTGTTATGCACGTGACAAAGTTATTAGAAAAACGAAAAGACTGTCGGGCGGAGCATGTTCGTGCGCTCGCGGCTAGACTTGTCTCTTGTTACATTATAATGTCATCTTACAAGTCAGCTGCGGGCCTTAGACTTAAATAATTTAAATATCTGTGTATGGTTTTTTACATAATATTAGGCAAAAAAAATCAGATTATATAAGATAAAAGTGTGTTTAATATTGTCAACTAAACGAGGATATTTTTACTCAATTAAATCGATACCACACACTTAGAAAGCCACGTGGTTTAGCGCGCTATCCTCACAGTAAACTAAACTGCTGATGACGGGGATATCGAGATTCAAATGTCGGTCAGGTGTACTCAGGGTGGCTTTCCACTCTTCCTCTATGCTAATGCGGGTACACTTCCTTTAAATATAACCTTCCTATTCTTTAAAATCTCTTGAGTTATTAGTAAATAAGCGTATAACTAAACGGGTAGTAAGACACGCTGCTAAAAAAATTCAATCTTTTTGTAAAATAAAAATTGTTGTAGCAATTTTTAGTGTTGGATTTTGTTATTAATAACTGTTGGCCATACATAAAACACATTCACATTTATTAAAAGATAAATATTGATAGCATTTTAATATTTGGTTGTTAGTCACCTTATCTCAGTTAGTAATATGTTTTCCCACTAAGCCAAGTGTCCTCAGTTCAATTATTGGCATGGCTGACAACTTTGTTATTGGTGAAATGTAGGTTTCTCCCTTTCTCAATTATAAATTAACTGCCGGGGGTGGGATGCTGTGTAAGGTTATTCTACAGGATGTGAGGTGATACACTAGGTTCAGTTTCTGCAATTTAAACACCTCTAATAATTAAAATAAATAATTTTTAGTATAGTTTTATACGTCTTCATTTTATACATACAGTAACAGCTACAGATGACTAGACGTGTGACTATTTGAATGTACTATTAAGATTTTGTAACCTATCAGACACTGACTGTCCTATTTCCCATATTCCTACTTGAGATACAAACAAAAATTATTATTTAACATGCCAATAGTCAGTACTCATTACAGATTAACGATTGGATACAATACACTATATACTCACTTTAATAACAACACATAATTACATTTTATGTTATAAACCTTTAATTGAACTTATACAAAAAAATTATAATATACCTCATCAAATATTATATACGTCACATAATAATTTTACTAAATAGTACACTTTAAAATGACTTGTCTAAAACTTTCAGTGGCTTGGAAATAATGCACAATAAAATAATAATATACATCTTAAATACTTTCCTTGAATGTTGTTGATAAGCTATCTTTAAAATTGTAATTTACAGACAGATTTTATAGTTAGAAGTCTGCACTATTAGTTTTCAACTTAAACTAAATTAGTTGACCCTTTCAAAGCTTCTGGCAGCACTCTATAGCGCAGTTAACCTAATGAGGTTAAATATTTCCTTTCAATGCATGTTGATAATTTTTAGACTTCTAAAGCAAACTACCTTTTCCTAATTACCATTCTTGAAGAATAATGTAGCGGGAAAGACGCGATAATGCGAACATATTAAAACAATGTTAATTATACGCTTATATGGCACTTCCATTGTGTGTTATCTTTATATCGTAATGGAAATGCTATCGTTTATGCTATAAACATGGACACCAATTACAGAACAATCGTGAAAATGTATTCTCTTTCGGAAATTAAGGATTATTATTTTGCTGAGCTATCTGTTTGCATAAACAAAAAAACAAAATTGGAGTTATTCACATCTGACACTATTTTTTATTTGTTTGTGTTTATGTTCATATATCAGGATAGGAGTAAAAATAAATAATTAATGGTACGGAACTCCACACAGACTTTCTCACTCAATTGTTTGAAAATGGAGATTTTACTTAAAAACACGTAATATGTGTGAAACGAAATAATACACACTAACAAACCCGAGCAAATATTGTGCTATAATTACGTAAAATATTTTTTGAATCTTCGTTTTAAATTTTATAATTTTATTTTTAATAATTTAAGTAATCATTTGTATATTTGAACCAATAAAAAAGATCGATATTGGGTCCACAAGGGTCAACCCAACGTATTAAAATTTTGATTTCCGGTTAAAATTTTCAATATTTTATCAGGGGTTGCATATATTATGCTTATCGCATTGCTATCAAATTACCCGCCTCGGTGGCGTAGTTGGCTAACGCGCTTATCGTGTTGAGCTTGACTGCTGAGGACGGGGAGATCGAGGTTCGAAACTCGGTCGCGTGAACTGGGGGCGGTTTTTCCTTAATGGTTTTCCACTCTCCCTCCACGCAAATGCTGGTTCACTTTCTCTGATTAAAAACCTTCCCAATTCCTAATCCATTAGTGTAATTATTACTTAAAAAGCGTATATTCCGAACGGGTAGTAAGACGCGATGCTAAATAGTATTATTATTATTATTATTATTAAATTCTTCATTTATAAATTTTGACCGATAAAAAAGGTAAAATATTGACTATCGAGTCTAAAATAAAGAAAGATCCTTGCTGAACAAACATTTCCCCAAGAGGTCAAAGAAAAAAGAACATCAACTTTTTGAGAGACTTACTTATTTACTTACTCTATGGCATGCGTTAAAACTTAAGCAGTATCTCTGCAACTAAAGTCACAAAATTATATTAATATATTGGCCATTATCTCAGAAACATCAGTGGTCGAATCTATTGCAAGAGTTACACCTTAAGCCATAAAGCTACCAAAGCGTTTTTTCTTCAAATTAATGTTAACGATATAATAGCAGTTAAATAAAGTACCACTCACAACCTTATACCGTACTACAGCTTTTGTAAACCGCTATTAATTCATTTTGAGTTATTTATTTTTTCCATATTAAATTTCCCTATTTAACTTGGAATGTCTCGGTCGAAATGCGAATTTAAATTTTGTCTCTAAAATAAATTCACCCATTTAAAAGGAACCCATATACAAAAGGAATTTCTCTCAACATCCAAATTAACTATTTAAATAGTGACAGGTTCATCTTGTTTATTTAAACTAACAACATTACCTATAGAACGTTCATGGTAACTTGGCCTTGTTCTGTTATACAAAAACTCAAGGTATCGTTTCCCTCGGACCCGCCTCGGTGTTCTAGTTAACTAACGCGCAAGTTTCATGTTAAGCTAGACTGTCTAGGATATAGGGAGCTCGAGGTTCAAATCTCGCTTGGGTAACCTGAGTTTTTTCCCCTAAATGGCTTTCCTCTCTCCCTCCACGCAAATGTGAGTTCACTTCCTCTATATTCAACCTTATCATTTCCTAGATTAATTAGTACAAAAGCATATAACCTGAAAAGGGTAGTAAGATACATTGTTAAGTATTATTATTATTTTTCCTCAGTGGTTTCTCAGTTCCTCGCCATACCAACTGTGTAGGCCGCCTATATTCCGTCTCAACTCTACCCTCCTTATCTCTACCTCATTAGTGTAACTATTCCGATAGACTAAATAAGCAGTAGCATGTGATGAAAAGAAAAGAAAATAAACCACGAAGAATAGCTACATATTTATCTGCCTTGCAAACTAATCAAGTCAATATGACAAGTGATATAGTCTTCTCGCTTTACTTGAAAAATGTGGGTACATTTCCTCTGAATTATGATTTAGTCATCTCTACATCACCACAATCACTATACTTTGGAATTGGCTCTGACGATTTTGTCTAAAATGTATATCCAATAAGTGTTTGACATGACAAATAAAACTTTACCCTTGATTTTTTGGGAAAGATTCCTTTAAGGTTTGATATGTGACAGTTTTTTTTAAATTTAAATATTTTAAAAAACGGCTCTAGCGATTTGTTTTAAAATAAGTATATGGTAGTTTTTAAGTTTTAAACATTTTTTCTATTGATGATTGATTTTTGCTAAACTTGATTTTTCTAAAATAGCTCTGACTATTTTGTTCAAAATTGGTATCGGGAGACATTTGAAATTCTATCAAAGTATTTGAATAATTTGTTTTAAAATGTATATATAAAAAGTTCTTATTGTAATTAACAATATTATATGTTGGCTTTTATGAGAAAAACTTAACTTAAGCGTTGTTTGCAGAATTTTTTTTTTTTAAATTAGTTTTGAAGCTATTATTCAAATTTTGTGGGAGCTTACGTGATTGCATCGTACCATTTATTTAGAATTAATTTTATACTCTCTTGAAAAAAATGGAACCTTAAAATAATATACAATTGACGTATGAATATATTAAAATAGTAATGTAACTGTCATATATGGACAAGGTCCATTCCACCAGAACCCTCCTCTAAAAATCCAGTGACAATAAAGTTGACTTAAGCGATTATTCTCCCTGCGTGCGTCTCGTCAAATATAATATCGTCTCCTTCTATCCAGTAGTCAACTTAGCCGTCGCGTCATCACTGGTGGTGTTAGTGGAAAGCAGTGAACTAGGATTAATTACCACATGGTGGCCGTTTAAAAAAAAAAACGTGGTCTAGGTTAAATTAGATGAACTCTAGCGTAAACCCTACTATCTTTTACTTTGAACAATTATATCCGTGCTAAAAGGGTCGACAATGTTGTACGAGGAATTTAATCAATATTAATTAAACCTTATGACTTGATCATCTCTCGGATTCGTCCCACACTTTTGGAGATAAATGTGTTTAATGAATTACGTGAACACCCTGGTATGTCCATTCTAGGAATTCACACAAAGCTCATACCATCTACAGGGTTCCCCATCAAGTGGGTTACACTATCTAAGGAAGCTTGATAATAATAATTTAAATTTAAATATAAATTTCCTTTATTATTGTGCTGGCCAACAGTCGTAGGACTTATAACAGGCCAGCACTGAAAGTACACAAGTACCTTACAAATATATATATATATATATTTACACTAGAAAATAAGATAGACAATAATGCCTAAATAATGTTATATAATGATTAATAGTTATCAAAAAGTAATTAATAATGATCATAATAAAATTAGCAATAATAACAAAAAACTAAAGAGTAGTTAAAAGCAGTAACAATGTGCAAAAAATAAATCAGAATATTGTAAAATTTAGATATTATAGGCAGAACCTCTTAGTGATAAATTATTGATAAGGGACTTCCTTAAATAATAACTCTCTGAGTTTAACTTTTCTTTTATGATAAAAGTAGAATTCGGCAAATATAAAATTGGCGCTATGGATACAATGACCTATAGTAATAGTATTATAATAATAATAATAAATATGATAAACAAATAACATATTTTACAACAAAATTTGAAATGAAAAAGATTACATATGTCATAGCCCTGAGCAATGTTAGGATGTTTGTTTGGATTTACATATATTTCTTGGGCGTACGTGCTTAAAGGCGTTGGCTTAGCGAATATGATACAACGAATTAGAAATATCAGAGAGGAATGCTGACTACTCATAACAATGTTTGCTCTTTTTGGAGAGGAAAGGGGCCAGAGCAGGCTATAAAATTCTTTTAGTTGTTGACATTGGGGCTGACACTTTTTCGTTAAATTCGTAAGCAGAGAAGCTGTCTGACGCAACGCCGGACCATAGCAGACTACATCTTCTGGTCACCAGTAGAACTTGTGATTAGAGGGCATCTGTTGAGCCCAGGGTCCTGAGATCTAGTTCTGTAGGGGGTCGCGAGCCATGTCGGTATAAGTTTACAAGAGTAAGCCAGCTCTTCCACGAGCTTGGACGTCCAATCTCTTATATTTCTTTTATATTTCATTTTACGTCACGTTTTGTATTATCTCCTATTACATCTATTAAACAAAAATCCGTAATGCTACGTATTATTTTGAACCCCTGACAGATCCAGCCCACTGAAGGGAAGGTCACGACACATACATTATATTCTGTGTAGACTAAAAGTCATATTGAAAAGAAAGTCTGTATCAGCCTTAAGTCAACAAATATGAAAAATTATTTATAAAAAATAATGAGGTTTATAATGTTAATAATAAGCAAAAAACTATAACTTATATATTCAATGGTTTTTCCAACATTTCCTTTAATATATTAATGTTTGTCTTGTATTTAAAGTTGAAAAATGGAATTTGTCTTAAAATAATGATTTTTCTTTAAATTTTTCAAACAGCCTCCTCCCACTTTTCTCCCAGGGCTCCGATGTTCAAGCTATTAGCGTATAGCACAAATGGGTAGTAAGATGCAGTGTTAAAAAAAACTATAGTTAAGGTATTGATAATATAATAAAAAGCAACAGATTCAGGATACATTAATCGCTGTATGAATGCATGAAAATACATGAAAATAGACAAGGAACAAAAATAAATTTGGTCTTAAACTCAACATTGAAGACATTTTTTTTAGAGAACCTCATTTCGAGAAGTTTCCAAAAACTTCAGCAAATTTATTCGCTTTTGTGTTTTATTTACAAACGATACCTTCGTATTACTACAAACTACTTTTTTTTCTCATATTAAATTTAACATAATCTCTTAATATACTGCGTCAAATATTTCTAACTCCGTAAAGAATAAACTATGCACGCGACTGCCCAAAATTGAGGTCTACTTTTACGCTTCTCTTCTTTTTGTGTGTGACATACACCCCTTCCACTGTTATATATCCCCTCCCACCTCCTTTTTAACCAGCTTCTCTGAAAATTTGCAACCCTCCTAACACTTCGCCCTTACAATAAAAACACGACAGACTTCCTGACACATGCATCTCACTATAGTCATCACACGGTGACCTCGAGTTCTATGGCGTTTAGGGTTTCATTGTAACTTATTCATGGTTTTCTGTAAGTTAGAGGTTCGAATTTTATTTGAAGGCGCTAGCGTTTGCTTTATTTTTTATTTTTATACTAATAATTACGGGTATACTTCCTATAACCTACCTTCTTAATTTATCGTATACCTCTTATATGATGTCACAAAGAGCCCTTATTACCTGGTGGATAACACCCTCAGCTGGATAATAAAACGTTAACTATATGTCATTGTTATCTGTAATATTCTTCGGAAAACAGTGGAATTGAGATCTGTAAATCTGTTATACAATGTTTATAATAAATGTTATTGTTGCACCTAACAGACTTTCTCTCTCTTTAACCTTAAAATAAAGATATTTAATTAATATCCATGAGATTGTGAAACAAAATTGTATACATTTTTTCAGAAACACTGCACTAAAGAGTATCAATAATATGATATATACTATTACAGAAACATTAAGAAAAGATGAAAATCTCTGTCTGCCAAAATTCTCGACGGTAAAATTTCCATTTTTCAGACCATAATTTATAAAATATAATCTCATTATAGCTAGGAAGCTATTGGTGTTTTAAAATTATATTTCCAATGAATAATTTTTAATTTTAGTAGCACTCAATATTTACAAGTATAAGTTATTTTGTATCTAAAATAGTTCAGCCTTTGTAAAATAATCTCAAAGTAATTTTTATGTGAAAATGAGAGTTGCCATTATGTTTGTAATATTGAACAGTGCCTAAATACAAAATCTAGTCAACGTCGAATGAGCGTATTTTGAGAATATCAATGTTTTCTCTTTTTCCTCTTCAGTATTATTATTATTATTAGCATCGCGTCTTACTAACCGTTTGGGTCACATCGCACTTACGCTAATGTGTAATGGTAGGGTGACTGTGAGATGAAATGGAGGACCTACAATTTAACGTGGAATCCGAACCACGTTGAAGGCCTGGCATTCCACACATTCACAAGTTTTGATTAATACACGTCTTGTCAAAGGTGAAGGAAAGGTTTGGCAATCAGATAAATTTGTGTCGGGACCTAGGATTGAACCCCGGACCCCCAGCACAGAAGTCTGACACCTTACCCCTAGACCACCAGGTCAGCCTTGTCCTTCAGTAAACTAACCTTAAATTTAGGGTTTGATAACTAATTTCAAAAAAACCTCGGAGGGACCTTGTAAGACATCCAGATAATAAGTTGTAGCCTTATCAGTAAAATAGTTTCGGTGCTAGGCCTAGAAACAGACACACATACACATGGACACGCAGACGCACAGACACAGATACACACATACTCCCACAGACACACCCATATACAGAGATACACACATAAAGATACACACTCATAGAGATTCACACACATTCAGATACACAGACGGGCAGACAAACAGTTATACCGACATACAGATATACAAATGGGTAGACACACAGATAGACACACAGACATACAGATAGACACAGACACACGTGAACACGCAGACGCACAGACACAGATACACATATACTCACACATACACACAAATACACAGACACAAAGACATACAGATAGACACACAGATAGACGCCATCGCGAATACAACCTTTTCAGTTTCAGAGGATCATGAAACGCTATCAATTTATCTAAATCTCGAATTCAATTATTTTTAACGATCACAATACTTCTTTTTACGAGAGGTCATTAGAAAGTAAAAGATAAAACAGAATTGTAAATTAATTATTTTTTATTAAGAAACAATTTAGTTAATTCTAAACTCGATGTTGCTAAGTGAAAAATGTAGAAAATTGCACTTTGATATAATTTCTGGCTCAAGCGTTATCTTGAGTCTAAATTCCCGGTTAATCAGGGAGTGAGTTAGAGGCTGTCTTCCAGATTACTGAAAGGTGTTGCAGATAGCCGTAAATCTCACGTTATTTAATAAGTGGTTTGTTAGTTCAAAATATGCTTCAGGGCGAAATAGAAATGACCATTTTCCAGGCAAAACCGTTAAATAGTTTATGTAATTAAATTTTTTTTAATGAAAAAGTAGAACTAGCTCATTTAAAACGAAATTAAACCATAAATTCCCCAATACTGAAATTAAGGCAAGTATTTAGAAACGTATAGTCCCATTTTCATCTATCAGCTAGAAGAGTTACTTGAGATATTTTCAAGTATTCACAAGTCAAGTATTAATATATATAGCTGTAGATTTTTGAGAAATACTATTCCTAGCTATGAAATAACAATATTAATATAGTAAAATGTTAAACAATTTTGGGTGCAAATAATATATTAGTATTTTTTTCTAAGATAGTCTTCCTATGAGAATATGATTGTTGATTTAATTGGCTTTACTCATTCAACTTGTATAGGTTCACACCTGCTTCGGTTGCCATGTGGTTTTTCCTGTGAGCTACAAAAACATGTTTCTTAAATCCGCCTTGAATTAACGTTATATTACATTTATAAGTCAAACTCAAAACGTCAAAAGTAAACTTAATGCCTGAAAGGATGTTTATCTAAGCCTTATATAGAGATGGTTACAAAATTGTCTAAATCTAGACTAAAATACCTTACAAGTACATAGAAAAAATACAAATTCATATTTAAATTTAATTTAATATTTAGCACCGCGTCTTACTATCCCGTTCGGGTTATACGCTTTAAGTACTAATTACTATAATGGATTAGGAATTGGGAAGGTTGAATTAGAGGAAGTGAACCTGAATTTGCGTGGATGGAGAGTGGAAAACCATTTAAGAAAAACTACCCCAGTTCACCCGACCGAGATTCGAACCTCGACCTCACCATCCTCAACGGACGAGCACAACACGACAAGCGCGTTAGCCAACTACGCCACCAAGGTGGGTTTAAATTTAATTGAAGTATTTAATACAATACATTTTAATTTTGTTATGGTCAAATATCAATGGCCTTAGAGAATGTTTGTAATTAAAATTATCCCACGTAAGCACATATAGTTCGTCCTTAATTCCAAAGTCAACATTTGATTATTTTGATTAGTTTGATTAGTTCAGAAATATATTTTATAATATTTCCTTTTAGTTTGGTCGTAGAATATACAACAGGGCTATAACCAGTGGTGGAAGAAAGTGAGATGTAAAAGTAAAGAAAGCACGAAAAAAAAATTATTAAGGTATTTCCCAGCAGTGTAATTTGTGACTTTTGAACGCGTGACTTTTCAAGGGAAAAGCGATTAACCAAGAGCGCAAGGAGATGGTTTGGGAGAGGAAGGTGGGGGTTAAACTAGGAAGTGTGGGGGGGATACGAGTGGTAGACGAAACTCACTTCAGTGCCAATACATCGCCCCCCCCTATCTTCCATGCACTCACACAGACAAACACCCTCCCTCCCCCCTTTTCCTTCTCTTTTCTCAAACTCATCTGTACTATACAAGGCATCAGGGAGAAAGCTAACGCCAGACAAACTCTACTCATGTAACTTACAGCCCCGCTGGTATCTAGGATAGATGGGAAAAGAAAAACAGTAAAAAAAAAAAAAACTGGGAAAAATTGGGGTGGGAAAAAAAATTCGCTTCAAATGGAAAGAAATAACAAAGAAAAAAAGACCTGTATTTTTGTGATGAGAAATGAAACGTGACCACTTGTCGGTAGTAAACGTTTTGTCTTTGAATCCAAACCTAAGTTAAAGCAATATTTTGTCAGAATAAAGATGACTAAAGTGTATAAAATAACAAATAAAAAAAATCCACTTCGAACGGTGGTCATACAGCCTCCAGCTGCAGGTTTATAACCGATTGGATTAACGGTGACGCAACGATCTGGTTTAGGAAACTTCGTTATGATCATGTTTTGTTTCGTTACTGTGCTTTTATTATTTTTTCTTTATTCTAATGCGGTTGCAAGACCTATAAGTTATATTCCTGATCAAATTTACACGATAACCTTGTAATAAACGTTCTAATTAATTTAAATAATCAGGTGACCTGGCGGTCTAGGGGTAAGGTGTCAGACTTCTATGCTGGCGGCCGGGGTTCAATCCTCGGTCCCGGCACAGATTTATCTGATTACCAAACCCTTCCTTCACCTCTGACATGACATCTTGTGAATGTTAGGAATGCCAGGCCTCCACCGTGGTTCGGATTCCACGTTAAACTGTAGGTCCTTCATTTAATCTCACAATCATCCTACCATTTCACATTAGCGTAAGTGCGTATAACTCTAACGGATAGTAAGACGCGGTGATAATAATAATTTAAATAATCAAGACAATTTTGTGTTCAAATTGAAGTAATCATGAGTGTAGTACGTGTGTAATCATGAACGTTTTAAATTTAATCAAACCGTTCACATACATAAGTAAAACCAAATTTTTGTTTAAATGGGTGAATTTAGTGTAATTTCCAATCAATCTCACCCCTATAATATTTTAATAACATTTATTTTCTAAGCCTTATTTATTTTTGTTTTTAGCACCGGGCCTTATTATCCGTTCAGCTTTTAATTGTATGTAGTAATTATGTTAATATGTTAGGAATGAAGTAGGGTGAATTTAGAGCTGTACCCGAATTTGGATAGAAGGAGAGATGAAAATCATTAAGAGAAAACCACCCTCAGTACACCTGACTGGGACTCGATCTCCGATCTTCCCATCATTATCAGTCTAGTCTATAGCGAGAGGGACGCCTCAAACCATTCAACAACCGAAACTTAAATATACTATAATAAAAGCAAGAGAAAGAACTCAGATCTACTTTCATGTATACTTAAGCTCAGCCATCTGATCTCCAAGGCTATATGTTTAGGTGCGGCAGAAGAGAGCACAAGTAATTTTACGTTTTTTATAGTATTAATTTTTTTTGGCCAAAATAGATCAAATATTTCTCCAGTAGCAACATAGAGTTTAGTTTTTTGCACATGCTGATATCAACAGATCTTGAATATCTTTTAAGAGTGTCCTGGAATTTTGTCAAAACCTTTTTTCTTTATTTAAAATGTTTTGACAACACTCCAAGACACCCTTGACAGATATTCAAGATCTGTTGATATTAGCATGTGAAGAAAACTAAACTATATGTTGCTACTGGAGAAATATTTGATTTATTTTGGCCAAAAAATGTCAATTCTATAAAAAAAAATATGTAAAAATACTTGCGCGCCCTACCCGCCTCGGTGGCGTAGTTGGCTAACGCGCTTGTCGTGTTGAGCTTGACTGCTGACGGGGAGATTGAGGTTAGAATCTCGGTAGGGTGAACTGGGGTGGACTTTCCTAAATGGTTTTCCACTCTCCCTCCACGCAAATGCGTGTTCATTTCCTCCATTTCAACCTTCCCAATTCCTAATCCATTAGAGTAATTAGTACTTAAAGCGTATAACCCGAACGGGTAGTAAGACGCGGTGATAAATATTATTATATACTTGTGCTCCCTTCGGCCGCACCTTAAGTAGCTGTCTATTTTGGCAGTCACCCACTTCAATTACCAAATGGTCTAAGGTGACATTCTGGTGTTGGACAGGCCTGCTGATAGCGAAGAGATCTGGGTTCTAATCTCAGTCGGGACTACTGAGTATGTTTTTCTTTAATAGTCTCCCACCCTCCTTCCAAGAAAATGTTGCTAGATTACTTCTTAAATGCTTCCTTCCTTATCCCTATCCTAATATCGTAGTTGTCAAGCGTATAGCCTGAACAGTTAGTAAGACGCTGTGATAATGAAAAGTTGGCGATTGTGTGAGATAACTGAGATTTATTTAGGAAAAAATTCTAAGCTAGAATAAATAATTTACCCAGCTAATAAGTGGTCAGTTAAATTATTTCAAACTTAATTCTAATCATTTCTTATCCGATATTTTAACGCTCTTTACTACTTTAATCTAAAATATTTTCTAAAATGTTAATCCTGTGTTCGGTCGAAAAGACTACGATTTGAAAAATTTAATCATGCAATGGATCGATCATCGGACTTCGACATTCTACTAGAGTATCCATGGTTTGTACTCGTGGCTCTGGGGTCTTGGGAGAGATATATGAAGGGTGTTTAGAACCTGGACAAGTCTTTGGGTAACCTTGCAGAGTATAACAGGGATAGAGTTCTAATCTATGTTTGGCCACTTTTTTCAAAAACACTTATATATTTTTAATTTAATTAATAAGTTTCATTTTAATTTATTTAATCTAATATTATGTCATACACATGTTTGATGTCAGATTTATTTATCAAAGATTAATTAGAGGTGATTTAAGGTGTTATGGAACAGATGGTTGGCTAACAGGGGAAAAAAACTGTCATAGAATGAATTTACATGCATTGGTGGCCACATGGTCTTACGCGTTACTCTCGCAGGTTAGGTTGGTTGTACTGAGGTTGGTTTTTAAAACGGTTTTCCATTATTCCTATACGCAAATGCAGGTACACTTCTTCTAAATATAACCTTCTCATCACAAAAATTATTAGTGTTATTAGCGCATAAGCGTTTTACAAAAACAAGTAGTAAGAGATGGTTCTAAAAATTCAAAACAAATAGTGAATTAACGTGTAACTACTCAATTTTTCCAGATAACAATAAAGTTTAATGTATTTTGAGACTTATCTTATTGAATAAAAGAAACCTACTTTATATGAAATAGTATAACCTAAATCCATTAACCACACAAAGATTTTTGTCTTTCTCTTCACACTTTTAGGTTTCATACATTCTTAATTACTTCGTTATAGCAACTGATTAAACACGGTTGTTTCACTAGATCTCTGGTGATGGAATTGAGCCCTGACCACAGACGAGTAAGAAACAGACTCTAAACCTTACGGGGGTTTCGCTGCGCTCCTTTTGTCGGCTTGAGTCCTTCAACAGTGGGCCTCGCTAGTGTCCCTGCTGTGTCACCGCAGTGATCCTAGTGGTGAAGGAATCAAGCTGCCAAAAGGAGCGCAACCATTTTAACCTGGAGGTTGAGTGGCTGAATATATTATTTGTCTGTGGCCCTGGCACAACAAATAGATAAACAAGCACGATAATAAAACTTATCTATGCATTCTGCTAGGTAATTCCAGGTAAAAACTTCAATGGCTCACTTTCATCACTTATGAGGTAAGAACGAAATAGTTTTGTTAGTAAAAATAGTAACGTATTCGTGAAGGTACTCGCATACGCTTAAAGTTCCTACCCTAGAAAATTAATTTCCCCCAACCAAAGACCATTAAAACAGTTAAGTAAAATAAGTGTTTGATCTGGCTTTTATGACAGTTATATTGGGACCATAATCAAATATTCTAAATCTAGGAATAATAAATTTAACAATAATATTTCAATTTATAGCATTATATCATTTGCGTAACCAGCTCCGTGATGGTCACTGCACCTGGCTACGAGCATAGGGGTCCAGGGTTTAATTGCCAGCTGGTACTTTGGGTATTTTTCCCGAAAGGGGAAATACTCCAACGGTCACCAGAGTTGGTTAGTTAGGCTTAGGTTAGGTTTAGGTGTTTATACTGGTTTCACACCCTCATGCTCACTATTAGCATCATCTCATCTCATCAGGACATGGAAAGAGCCTCCACGGAAAGCATGTACGATTAGTACATTTGGGCGTCCCATGGGCAATGGTACATTAGTACTGGCTAATCTTTCCACTACTAGACTACAGACAATTGTTGTGGCCCAGATGACACATAATTTTATTATTATTTATTATTTAAGTTTGAGATAAATTTGTCTACAATTTTTAGCTGATATTTTTTTTTACATATGGACATTTAATATCGTATTTCAAGTTTATATTTAGAGAAATTCAATCAATTAATTTTCCATATATTCGGGCATCTAACAATAAAGCACGTTAAACGATTTATTAATTTCTTTAATTTTAAATAATTCAAATCAGTATTTAAAAAAAGTTTATCCAGGTTGACATTTCTTTAACACCTTTTCAAACAATATTGACGCTGCTTGGTCACTTCATCGTTAAAGGCGAGCATTTTAGAAAAGCATGAGTAACCATGTGAATCTACTCGTCAAATGTCATGGGCTGTGCGCACCGATAAACTGCAGGGTGCGTTGTCGCTTTCTGTTCAGATGCGATATTGCACCCCTTGCACAGCATCTATAGTACTGTGTCCATAGGAGTGGGCGTAAATAGCAGCTAATAAAAATTACCAGATAAACTCTCATGTATGTCCAGCCATTTGATCTGTAAGACCATATATTGATTTGTTTTATATTTTTGGCTTTCAAAATTTTCACAGCAAACAATTAGTTTTTAATCATGTTTTTATTTTAATCGTTTTTTAAATCTTCTGTTGGGTTGGAAGCATAACACATTATGTATTTTCACCCGATGGAACAAAATTTATCCTTGTGTCATGGAACAAAATTAATTCGTGTGAAGTTAGTTTTTTTTTTCATGGAACATGATGGAACACAACACGATAAACCATTTTATTCTCTCATACTTTCTGTAATCGTCAAGATTGAGGAAAGTAATGAAGAAGTAACTTTGTTGTTTGGGTAGTGGCTTGTGATACTCTAAGAAGAAGAGGATTGCGATATAAGTATCTGGGTTCACCCAATGTTTGAAAAATGGGTGGATAAAAACTTTTATGGTAGTCCTTGAGATTAAAATTTACAAATCAGTATTTTCCTACACAGATACTATACGTTTTCTACATCCAACTTAGAAGTAAGTAGGCCTATATTTTTTTCCTTTCGTGTTTGCATAGATGTGTTGCTACTAAACAACAACAAACCATCAAAGCTAGCTTCAACAAAAAACTAACCGCATATTAAACCAATAAACTCTTATCTCCAGCTCAAAATACTAGTAAAAACCATGATGATGCATGTGCAATACAGAATATTACATGCATTTTGTTCCACAAAACATAGAAGGAAGATGGCTGATTTGTGTAAATGGATGTTAATATGTGTTTTTGTGTTTAATTGTTGTGTTCGATCATGTTCAATGAAGTGTACAGCTATCCTTGGATATCAGCTACCACTACTCCTATGGAGAATTTATTCTATATAAGAGCCCTGATTACCAAACCCTTCCTTCACCTCTGACAAGACATCTTGTGAATGTGAGGAATGCCAGGTCTCCACCGTGGTTCGGATNTCTGACAAGACATCTTGTGAATGTGGGGAATGCCAGGCCTCCACCGTGGTTCGGATTCCACGTTAAACTGTAGGTCCTCCATTTCATCTCACAATCACCCTACCATTACACATTAGCGTAAGTGCGTATAACCCGAACGGGTAGTAAGACGCGGTGCTAATAATAATAATATATAAGAGCCTATATCATGCGTGAATAACCTTGATAATACATACACGATTGCACTTCAATCAAAAAGTACATTGGGGAGTTTTTTTTTTACTTTATTCACTTGACAGCATCAGAAATGAGATACAAGGAATATTTTTTTTAAAATTTAAAATAACTTGTTTTTAAATTTTGCTGTACATTTTTGAACACGGTAAAATGGTTTCCCTTTTCTCAATTCCATTGTTTTTCCAATGAAGATTATATAAAAAACACTAAAATATTATTTAAAGTTAAAGCCATATTACTTACCTAAGCTAAGATTTTTTCTGTCAAATTAACCGTATTATTGGATACTAGAATGGGCTTTTACCATAGATCCCACCAAAACGCTGCTGTATAAATTATTCACTTGGCAAAAGTAAAATTGAGACTAGCTTAGTAGTTTTTTCACTATAAAATAATTGGAGGATACAGGGTTAAAAGGGAGAAAATCTAATTTTACCTTAAACTGAGTCAGCTTTTTCATCTATTAAATCATTGAGTAACTTTCTAATTCACTTTAGATTATGGTTAAAAGAGGTCTCTGTTATAATTATATTAGTTTAAAAAGTATTTACTGGGATCCTTAAGGGATTTGTTTTTATTCATATGTTGTCCTGGAAATTGTGTTTTAGGCCCTTGGCCCTGTAGAGTGCATATCTAAAAGCTAGTTTATGTGATGGTGGGTGGGAGGGTGAAAGACGTGGCATGTCTTCACAACCGATCAAAGTATCCTTCCGTGCTAACAAGAACAGATGGATCACGGAAACAGTAGATGGCGCTAGCTACTAGACAGGTCTTTCGGATAAATCATACGTTTGGAAATATCACTTTTCTCAAGAACGAGTGAAATTTTAAGGTTAATATTTTCAACATCCCTTCTAAGATAATATATCAATGTTTATTAATTGTTACATTTTCTTATTCTTTGTTATGAAGCCAGTAGTATTTTTATTGAAATATGTCAATTTTATCTATATTTTATCACTGTTAAAATTATAAAGGAGTTGTGTATATAAAAAGTATAACTTAATCAACATGCTTCTATTAATGAACAAACCGTTTCCGAAAAGAAAATTGCAAAACAATACAAATTCTTGAAGATAACAGATTTTTCCCATGCCTCTGCATTATCACACCGAATGAAAAGGGTCAAACGCCTTAATGTAACATTCCCACTCTTCCTCCTGTACCTTAAATTATTTTTCAATTTTTCTATGATTTTTAGAGTATGGAAAACGGTTTCACCTTTTCTCAATTCCGATGTTGTTTTTAAAGTAGAATACAGAAAACCGCACAATGATGTGACTTCTGGTTCGAGATGTGTCGTCTACCAATTATAGGAGCTATACGAGGGCTGAGACAGGATCTTAAGGTGATGATTCTCACTAAACCTCTATATCAGTGTTTTACAACCTATAGCACTAACTTTGTCTACCTGTCCTTGACTTTCTTGTTCCATGCTGATGCTTAAATACATTCTTGATTTAAGTTATGTTGAATTCTTTTAATTTAGAAATCAGTTTGAAGATTATTGTTAAAATTTATTTTTTGCTAATAATCAATTTTACTTCCAAACAACTTCACATTAAAATTTACTTTGGTTCATTTTTGAGCCAAACAAGTTTCTACTCATGTAGAGTAAGCCCAGACTATACACCTAATTTATGTGTCTACGCCATTTGGTGATTAATTTGTTTGATAATTTGTAGGTGTGCCTATGTGTAAAATAAAATAAAATATAAACGCTAAATTAGCTTCTTAGCCAGATAAGAAACTTTTAAAACTAATTAAACGGTCACAATTACAAAGAGTGAAATGCTATTTAAACTATAAGATAATTATTAAAATGAATTATTTGTGAAATATAGTTACTAATTAGGGTTTTAGCCTTTGTGGGGTAGTCTAAGTTTTTCCCTTGATTAAGGTAGTTTGGAGGTTCTTTATCTGGAAAAAATAGTTTTGTTGGTTTGTCAATGAAAAAAGGTAGGAAGGTGGATTACCCTTTTCATTTGGCGAGGAAATCCTGATCCATGGGAACATACAGTTAACTTCATTTTTTTTTATTGTTTTGCAATTTTCTTTTCGGAAGCGGTTTTTTAAATAATAGAAGCATGTTGATTAATATATACTTTTTATACAAATCAAATATATATCAAATATCAGTAATTTTTACATTTTTCAATAGAAAACTACCGGCTGCATAACAACAAATAAAAAATGTAACCCCTAATAAACATTTATACATTATCTTAGAAGAGGTGTAGAAATTATTAATATAAAAAATTCACTCGTTCTCGAGAAAACTGATATTTCCAAAAGTATGATATTTCCACAAGAGCTGTTCGGTAGCTAGCGCTATCTACGGTTTCCGTGATCCATCTATTCTTGTTGGTGTGGAAGGATACTTTGGTCGATTGTGAAGCCATGCCACTCATTTACCATCTTACCCACCATCCCACAAAATATCATAGGTCTCAGACTTGCACTCGACAAGACCAAGGGCCTGAATAAAAATGATTGATCATGGATGCAGGTCTCTTGCAGGCAATCACTTGGACTTTACTTGACTTTCTAAATGTGCCAGTGAAACTACTGTCTTGATCAGGAGGCATTGCTTTGGCAATCTTCTGCCCCATGAATCACTGTAAAAAATTAACACTTGTATTTTTAACAATACAAATGCATGTATACTAAAAGAAAAGAGTGGTGTTGAGGCAGTTTTTATAGTGTTTTTTTGCCAAAATAAATAAAGTTTTCTCCAATAGAAACATAAGAGTTTAATTTTCTTTATAGTTGTTGAAAATCTATCAATTGTGTACTGAAATATACTGACAGCTCCTTATCATCATTTAATTTAAAAGGTTTCTCATTTAATGCCACTTTGCTCATGACAGATATTCAACAATAATATTGTTGAAATTAATATGTGTAAAAAATTAAAAGTTATGTTTCTACCGGAGAAATGTTGTATTTACTTTTGCAAAAAAAAAAATGTTTTCTAGTAAAAACTGCAAACACACTGGCCTTTTCTCACATCTCTAACACTCCCAACTTAAAAGTACTTATTGTATTGTAATTTGTTGTGTGTGGAATGCACCATTCATATTACCTTGAATGGCAGAAATCTTACCTTTCTTGGTTTAACTATGGCATAGCTCATTAGATAGGCCCCATCAATGTAAAACCTTTCAAGGTACATGGAGTGCACCTACCATGGGTGAGATTTTTTATTGAATCCAAAAGTGTTGGCGTTAGGATACTGGCGAGAGTTGATAGTAATTTGAAAATGAACATATTATCAAAGTTTATATAAATTGATAGTTTTTATGTCTTTATTTGATTGCTTTTAATGAATTATTTGATATTTTTAATGCGTGAATGCAAATACCTTTTAGAGTTTTTAGTGCATACACTTTCTAAGGTCTGGTAGTGACTATCACTGCCAAGAATCAAGAAAGACTATTGTGGAATATTTATTTGCATTATCAAACTCGATTGACTCAAAAAATCTGTGAAGGACAGGATGGCAATGACATTTTTTTTAAATTTCTGTTCAGTACCTTTTGCTTTTTAATGGATGATTATCATTTCTGATCGGATATGACTCACATTTATTCAAATAATTCGTTGAAATATAGTTTTAGAAGTAGTGCAGTTGCCCCCCCCCCTCCAAAACCAATAGAAAAGGTATACACCAGATCCTTATGGAAGTTGGGCTGCTCTTCTTGAGCCAGATTGAGTCTTTTAACACTTGGGTTCTTTAGTGTCAATGCTCAGTGATAAAAGAACTTCCAAATGTGCAGTTGTTTAACGACAAACTTTTAACATGCTCATCATAAAGATACCATCGTAATCGTAATCGTCAGTATTCGTAAGCTCTTTGTGAGGTAGAATTATGTGCAGAAGGGGTTGGGTCAATACCTGAACCTAGCTCTGTGGAAGTTGGTCGATTGTCTAGAGGAGGATATTTGTGTCTTATCTCTAGTGAAACCAAGTTTAAAATTATCTTTATTTAATGACACTTGATGGTATCTAGCGATCCCTATGCGGAAGGACTCAAGCTCTCCCAAGGAACGCAGCCCTCTTAACCTGAAGACTGTGGGTCTGGTTTGTCCATGTTTGTGCGCAAGACTCATTTTAGGGCTGAATCTCAACTCTCAACGGTCACCTGCTTATACTTCCATTTTACATAACTTTAAAAAGATAATGACGTAAAAAAAAAAAGCGGAAGAAGAGGTTTGAGTGCCGTTCTTTCAAATTGTCACGGATCATGTCTCCCTAACAAGAATGTTAAGTGGTCATTGCGCGTGCGTAGCTGTCGCGGGTAGTTTTGGGCAGACAGCCCGGAGGGATTTCCCTCTTTGTCTTTGCATCCCCCATCGTTTGACTGGGCCTGAATGATCTGGAACGACAACGGCTAGGTCCTTACTTCTTCCGCCATCTCTCTCTCTCTCTCGCTCACCAAGATTACGGCTAATTTAGTCGCGGGTTGAGAAGGGAAGAAGAGGGGGAGAACTCTGCCAGAAAGATAAGATGGCACAAGCCATTCAAGAATCTCAGAAAAAGTTGAATGCCGTCATTTACTTTGTAATAGGAATCCGGTTTGTTCCGCTGGGGTGGATATATATACGAAGGGGGTTGGATATAATATGAAAGAAAAGGAAGGGAGGGGAGAGGAAAGATCATTGCTAGAAAAGGTGAAGTTTGGTAGCGTCTCAGATTTAATACTCTGTTCATATGAAAATTAGTTTTTGGTAATTAGTAAGCTTAACGCAAGAGCTATCAACGTTTTCATCTGAATGTTAAAGATAAAGGTGGGAGTGTAGGAAACATAAGTGAAGAGGAGTGTTTTTTGCACTTTTTGTATCAACACTTTTTTTTTTGCAAAATCAAAAAATTTTCCAGTAGAAACAAAGATTGATTTTTTTCAGATGGTGATATTAACAGTTGTTAAATATCTGTTATTAGCATAGCATCATTAGATTAAAGACTTTTTATATAAAGAAAAAAGTTGTCATTAAATTCAAGGAGAGAATTGAAAGATATTCAACATCTGTTGATATCACCTTTTGAAGAGAATTCAACTCTTATTTTTCTACTGGAGCAATATTTGATTTATATGAGCTAAAAATGTGTTTAGATGTAAGACTGCAAAATAATTCTAAAACTATAGTGATGGCTCAAATGAAGTTACCCACTTATATATGTACCTTACCTGGATGTGACCACTGACCTTACAATACTTTGACCTTATAATATTTTACTAAATATCTGATTCGATTTTATCTATCTCTTAATACGAATTGGACATTACTTTAACTTTATGTGTGACTAATATTTTCATTTTACTCGCTTTATTTTATGATCACTCTCATCAATAGTCACACTGGCCAGGGCGCCAGACTCGTTTGCACTTGCAATCAATGATTATAAATGTTTACTAACTTTAAGAAGTATTAGTTAAATATAATAATACCTTTTAATTTTTACTCATTGATATCTTCCACCAAACGTCACACCAATTTGAAAAACCGTCTAAGTCCAATTTTGTGTTTCTCCAAGTCACAATGTTTTGTAGTAAAGTTAAACCAATATTCAAACTTTTTTAATTGTTTTTGTTAATCTACAACCCAGTTTTTTATATGAGATTGGTTACCCTGTCATAAAAACGTTAGTACATTGGCTGATTAACATCAATTAAAAGTATATAATTTCGAGCGGCTATAGATGACTTTCTATTTGAAAATAGGCACCAATCTTTGTTAGCAGATTATAAAATCAGGTCTACTAACATAGTAAGCCAAAACTATACTAAACACAGTTGAAAAATGGCTTCTGGACAAGGAAATCAAACCTGTGACATTTGGAATACCACGTAAATGCTCTTCAGCTGAGCTATCCGTGATTAAGCCCGTACTCACCTACATTAATAACTCATAGTTAAAGGTAGCGTCTGTTCAGCGTAGGAATTGTTTTCTGAAAGGCCTTATTCCCTACCAGAAAGCTATTATATAGTAGGATATTGGTAGGAAAAAATACCTTTCAGAGAGTAATTCCTACCGTGACTGGAGTATATATTGTGTAATATACGTGTTAGATGGTCATTTGTTGACTGGATATAATAAACACAGCTATTGTGGAGTCAGGGTCACATTTGATAGAGGCAACGATGCTCGCTGTAACACATGTATGTATCCTTAATTTATCCTCTAAAGTAACACGCTTACCACCAACTTCGGTGTCCGTGTGGCTTAAGCTGATATTCTTGCAACATACTAGACTGCCCATGACGGAAAGATCGGGGTTCGAATCCAGATCGAGTGTACCGAGGTTTCATTTTCTAAAATTGCTTTCCTCTCTCCAGCCACGTGAATATGCATATTTTTCATCTAAATATAACCTTCCAAATTTATAAAACTATTAGCATAATTAGTACATAAACATATATACCCTGAATGGGTAGGAATATCTGGTGCTATGCAAAAACACGGCTACCTGGCATCATTCCACTATGGTATTGTTTATAAGATAGGCCCATAGTGTAATGAGTCAAGGTAGGCTTCAGGGTATAAAGAGTGTACAAGTCGTCAGAATAAAAGCTGACCATGAGTCGATGGCTTTATCTGCGATAGCTAGTAAAAGGTCAATATTTTTGCAGTTCTTATAGCAAAACATTTCTTTGGCCAAAATAAATGAAATATTGCTTCAGTATAAATATAGAGTTTAATTTTCTCCACATGTTGATATCAACAGTTATTGAATATCTGTCATGATCATAGCGGCATTAGATGAACACTTTTTGAATGAAGAGAGAAAGTTGTCATTAAATTTCGGAACATTATTATTAGCACCACGTCTTACTACCCGTTCGGGGTATACGCACTTACGCTAATGTGTAATGGTAGGGTGATTGTGAGAT
>CABFOW010004982.1:0-48324 GCA_902141385.1 Timema californicum | reverse complement strand
ATGAACAATTAATCACTCGCCAAAGACTTGTGTGCACTTTATTGTGATATGTTAATCCTAGATACTGTCATGATTGTTTTTTTTTATTCTTCTATGATGTTGTTTACTCTTCTTGCTACCGTTGCTATGCTTAAATAATATGTATCAATAAACTAACAAATTAGTTATTGCGATATAATTATTCTTTGAATTACTACAATAACAAGAGCTAGTAAGTACAGGACGACAACACACTACAGCTAATGGGGAACAGTGAAGCATCCTTGATGGTTTTAGCGCCAAATTCAAAATATTGTATTTGTCTATTGTGTTACTTGGGGACAAACAAACATTGATTAAAATGTTGAAATTCATAAATAATTTATTGAAATGGATTCTTCAAAGGAAAATAACAGTATTACGGGAATATTTTACCATGGTTATATATTTTTACATTTTTTCTTTATTTTTGTATAGAACTTCGAAATTCAGAGGTTGGGTCAGTTAGTTAGGTGATGAAAGGGACCTTTAATAACCATTTGGTTTAATTTTTTTAATATTACCATATTTAAATGTTTATATCAATTTTACACACTTTCTACTACAAAAAAGAAGTTTGTTGCTTGTTTTAAAAATAACAAAATATTTATATAGGTAGGAGGCAATTGTCCCTCAATTTGAGAATGGCCTATATATTTAGGAATAAGCTTTGTTATTTTATAGCGCTCATTTGTGTTGATTCTGAACTAGATTGGGAGGGGGGTTCCATAAAAGTTGTTGATAAAGCAAGGGGGTTAGGGCAAGATAGTGCCAAGCCTCATTTTCATCAAAACTGAGCTAATATACAGAATAAAGAAATATCAGTTGTTTCAGAAAAATGTCAACATATAGTATTATACATTGCTTGTACTTAGTTTCTTGTAACCATAACATAAGATTTGAGGATTAAATTCATCTTTCAAATCTGCTCTTTTTCAAAATACAAAATGGGGCTTGGCACTATCTCGTCCCAACCCCCTCATTTCTTCTGTGTCTCAATGCACACATATGGAAAGCAAAAAGTGTGGGAAGCTGAGGTCAGTCAGGTATTATATTTTAGACTAGCTGACTGAGAGTAAAACATAGCAATATTTCGACTTAATGTACTAGTACTACACTAAACGAAATTTACTTTAACAGGGTGCCCAGTGACCTGGAAAACAAGGAATAAAAGCCAGGGAATCTGCTTGGTCATGGAAGAGTCCGGGAATTTGATCAAATTTTTAGAATGTTCACATATTCACTAAAATAAAATACACCTTTCATTCACAATAGTCAAAACAATATTTTTCTTCCAGTTAATAATCACCATAAGTCACCACTGTTGTCTCATTTGAGCACTCAATTCTTAAAGTCAACATGTGGTTTTCCTCTCATCTTTCCAACCTTCTATTATTCGTCTTTAGCCAAAGTTGAGTTGTTGGCATCTGCATGTACGAGAATTTGATTATGTTATAGGAAGAAGAAGAAAAAAAAATGCTCACAACAATTTTAAACTGATATTGGTGTAAGGCGATATTTTATGTCTCAATATAATCTCACTGAAATATGACTTAGATCACAATTGCCCATCCTTGAACCCCTTCACAAAGTGACACACATACAGTATGTGTATGTACCTAAAATATTATTACAGGTATATTAAGTTGCAATCTTAATAAATAATGTTGGTAGTATATTGTGACTGGAAAAGTAGGAATTTGGATCTGTAAAACCTGAAAGAGTCTTGGAATTTTAAATTATAGTTTGGCCGGACACCCTGGTTAATATAGAAATAAAATTAATTTTATTTAAATATATGTTAATAATTTAAAGGGGGAGAAACAGTGATGTTACAATTACTTTCCTTTATTGGTGGATGAATAAGTTAACAGCGACATTCAACGAGAATCACCACCTTTTAAATTAGGAGATTATAAGCTTGAATATAACTCGTAAGGGGATTTCACTAGGTAATTATATAAAAGTGACTAAAGTGTAAGGTACTCATCTTTTTAACAGATAATAAGGTTTATCTAACTTAAATAAGTTAATAATATTGTTCATGAACATTAAATACAAATGTGACATTGATACATTGATATACATTCCTTATATGTAATTTTTTGATATTAATTTTTTCCCGAGAAATCCGGGAAACAATTTTTACCGTCAAAGTTTTGGTAACATCTAATTTCCCGAAGTTTGGGGTCCTTCACAGGCCTACAGATATTTAGAGATTTGGTTTCCACTATATGTTTCTCTCATCTTTCCAACTCCCCACAATAAAAAGGGCTAGTGACACGATTTATTTTAAACAACTGAAGTTATGAGTAGGCTAAAATAAATTCCCTATAGTGAGTGTGTCATGAAACAAATTTAGTTATAATGTATAATGTTTAATATTGAAAGTGGTGCACAAAGAAGTCAAAACATCGCATCAAATTATAATTGAGGCAAGTAATAGACAACATAAATTGGTTTAAGTGCTTTGGCAGGGGTTATAATGTTCTGTAGAAAACACCCAAACAGTTTAGAGCCTGTCAGAGGAAGGCCAAACCAAAGATGAACTTATGTGGTTGATTTTGTATTTAATTTATTTAGTCATATTTTATACCCATTTTCTCATTAAGTGACATCTTAAAATGTTGTTTTTAAAAGTTATAATATAATTGGATTTAGACCAAACTCCATTGTCTTAGTTTAAAGCCATTTAGAAATTGTCCAACTGTTGGCAAAACACAATTTTTATCATAAATACAAACCAAGGCCAAACTCTTATCATGGAGTATGTTTTACTTTTATTCTTGAATGAGAATGATAAAGATGGCCACAATTGATTTTAAATCTAAATTCAATTTTTCAATATTATGCTTATAGAGACGGCATGAGTTATTCTTGTTTGTACATAATCTCTTGATACCTCGATAACTTTTAATGAAATAAGTTTACTTGAAAATCTTTGTTTATTTTTTTCATTTAAGGCATTATCGTATTTATTAAACACAAAGTTACTATTAAATAACTTCATTATTGTTTTTGAATCATGGTATTTGTGGAACTCCACACTAATAAATAAGGAATAAATTTGAGCACCAATTTTGTAAACCAGACAAATATTGATGTAATCTCATCAAATATTTTTCAATTAAATTAATTTGATTAAAATAATATAGAGAAATCTAAATTTGATCAATTTATGGGTTTCCCTTCTATTCCAATGGAGGTGCAATTGAATATAAGTCCAACACATTAACATAAGTCCAACACATCGATAGCGAGTCTGCCTACTAAGTTAAAGCTCTCAGGTTTAATTCTCGGCATGTCCTAAAATTATATCATTGGTGAAGTGTGGGTTTCCCCTTGCATAGTGATGAATAAATGGCCAGGGACAGAGTATTGTGTCTGTTCTTGGTTTAAGTTAAAAGTTTATAAATCATGTGATATAATCAGTTTGTTTATAAAGTGCATGTTAAATACTTAAATAATTTAAAAAATAGTAATTTTTACAAGATTTGTTTCAATTTGATGAATGCTATTTAGAGCTTAAAAATAAAAACAAATGTTGCAATTAATGCTATTTAATTTGCAATAATCTTAGGACATTAACCATCATTGTACTACAATTATAGACAAGGTAGACACGAGCTTGTCCAAGGTCAGCTGAAGGAGGACATGACATCAAAGTCTAGCAAATGCATTAGTTTATGCCTTTAACAACAGCAAATTTTCTAGATATGTACTTCCAACTCCAAGCAATAAAATTATTCATTGATTGGTTTTGTTTTTAACAATGTGAAGACCCAAAAGCTAAATGATTTTACAATAATGGAAATTTATAAAAATTAGGAAAACTTATTAAATAAAAATTGAGTAAAGAAATCCCACCTAGCGAAACATAAAAAAGTTTGGAAAGAATTTAATGCCCAAATGTAACATCTTTTTACTTTCTTCTAGCTTCTATTAGTAGAAAAAGTCACATACACATTGTTTGTGTTTAAGTTACAAAAATGACACCTGCACTTAGAAATGGAACTGGTTCTTTGGCTTTGCATGTCAATGCTTTGTAACAAAGCTCTGCAGGTTCATTACTGCCCAAGGTCACACAGCATTCATTAATTTAAGTTAGAATATTATAGAATTTTAAAATTGTCAGACACCTATAGTAATCGCATATATTCCACTGTAAATATTGGTCAGCTTTTTGTGTTGCTAATTTCTGCAGGCTATATTATTGCATGATGGCTATGTTGGTATATGGAGTCTTCTTTTTAACATTTTACAGTTCTTTGTTTTTAACAGGATTATTTACATTATATAAAGTGTATTACCAGAACGGGTAGTAAAAATAACTAAATATCGCCGCTGAGGGAACAGTAAGTCTTATGGGGGAAAACTTTATCTTCACACTTTCTTGGTTGCCAATTTTACCAGCTTTCTGTTAGAAAGTGAAGAGGTATGGGAGTACTTAAAATCCCTCCATTGGCTAACAATAGATGGAAATTGAAATACAACCAAATTTGTTTACATCAGACTCTGTGTGATCTATTCTAGAAACATTGACTTTTGCCACAATTATGAAATGTCTTTTCGGATTGGTTTAAATTATTTTTAGTCATTTCCTTCAAAAAAAATTAGATAAAACTTTAATTTAGTCACAATTTATAAACAAATATATTGCAAGGCATATACCATCCTGAAAAACGGGAATTTGAGGTGGTCGGGAAAAAAACGGGAAAAGGTCAAAAGAATTCGAAGTAAAAAATTGAGAGGTTGCTCTTAGTCACAAAAACCTTAGCAGCAATTGACGAAGAAATAAAAGGACTGAAGGAAAATTAAAAGTTTATTCATTTTATTTAACATATTTTTTATCATGATATAATTGTATAGGCTTGTATTTATTTGTTTACAGTAGTGTTATAATTGTCTAATTTATAGTTGACTATGTTAATACAAATGGGGGGCTGGAGGGGTGTCGATACTAGCTTGATCAGTAAAGTTTTTTCTAACTAGCACGGTGTACACAAAATACCAATAAAACAAAAGCATTCACTCATTAAATATTTTTTTAATAATTAGTAGGAACACCAAAACCAAACTGTGTAGCTTTATGACTCTGATGCAGAGTAAGAAGAAGTTACTCCCAACCATGTGAACATACAAAAACAATATTTTAACAACACGGTTTGCCAATACTAACCAGAGATAAAACTCGGTATAACTTTTATGGGAATTTATATTAAATACTTTACGCCTCAAAGTATTGTGTATACAGAGAGAGGAACTATCTATCAAAACATTCACCAAAGTTACAGAATATTAGATCATTTTTGGACTATTTTAATATTATCAGTTGATTTTAGGTCATCAGAAATGGAGAAGCTTAACACCTACATACTTTAATATTGTTCATTATGGATGGAACCTCAAAGGACATTCCAGGAGAAGTTAACAGTATTAAATCATTAAACATGTGTACTTTTGAAGGCAAACCTGTACTGTATTCCCATGTTAGGTTGGCCAACCTAGTGTAATGACAAAATAAATTGTTTTCTTCCCACCCAAATAGACTATTGATAGCCTGTGTACCTGAACAAACCCAAATCAACCATGTGACTAACATCATTCAATTAATATAGACATTTATTATTCCATTCCATCCTTACATGGTTACGTCGAGTGTAGGCGTAACAAAACCAAAATCCCTTCATTTTTTTGATCACCTAGAACTTTGAAAAATATGAGGCAAAGGTAGATAAATTTTATTGTATTGTTTAAAAAGTGTATGCTGTCTTGCATCATACCTGAACAGTACTTTATTTATTACATTAATTTCTATATCATGGAAAATAATATTAACAACTCAAAATGTTAGTAAATTAATTGCGTATAACCCGAACAGGTAGTAAGACGCGGTGCTAATAATAATAATAATAATAATAATAATAATAGATTAATTGGTTCTATACAAACAACATACATATTAAATATTTTATATGAAATTTATCTCTTTATGTTGTAGGATTTCCGCTTATGGAACAGACTTGGTGCAACATTGGCAAATGGGCAATGGTCAGAGGAGGCTGTTAAGGCTTATCATAATGCTTTGAGACTATCACCTGGCTTTATTCGTGCCAGGTACAACTTAGGAATCACATGTGTAAATCTCCAAGCTTATCGGTAAGATAGGTTTCTATATAATTATTTCAAAATACTTTAGGGTGATGGCCATAGTTGGAGGCATTGAGAGATGCTATTCTTTAAATTCTAATCAATCAAACCTTATAGAAACCAATTTTTATCTGGTTTGGCTCATAATATTTCCACTTGATGTGATTCTGTGAAAAATGATTCCAAGTTAAGCGAGGTAAGTGTGGTGTCACTTGCCAATGGCTTTCGTGAATAAATTTGAGATAATATGTATCAAAAAATAATTTGAACTTTAGCTGATTAAACTTTAATAATACACCTTACCTACTTAATAAAGTTAAACTCAAATACACAACTGAACATAATTTAGTATACCTTAACACACAAAATTCTAATTTTCCTTAGAATATTTAGTTTAATTTCCTATAACCAAAGCTGGTGCTAAATAATAATAATACTAATTTAAATTTAAATTATTATAGTGCTGGCCAGCAGTCGTGAGACCTATGACAGGTCAGCACTGAAAAGTACACAAGTACCTTACACACATATACCTACAATAAAAAAAAACAATAGTAGCTAGATAATTATACATAATGATGAATAATTACAAAAAATAGGACATAGTTATTAATGATAGATGATAAGAATAATAAGTTATTTAAATAACCTAAGCATAGTAAAGGTGTAAATATTTAAAAATGATAACAGTAAACAAAAAATAAATCAGATATTTGAGGGAGATCCTCAGAGGGCAAATTCATTATAAGGGAGTTCCTTAACCCTTTTGCGTTCAGCGCATTTTCAATAATAATAATAATAATATTTAGCACTGCTTCTTACCACCCGTTCAGATTATACGCTTTAAGTACTAACTACGCTAATGGAATAGGAATTGGGAAGGGTGGATTAGAGGAAGTGAAACCGCATTTGCGTGGAGGGAGAGTGGAAAACCATTTAGGAAAAACCACCCCCAGTTCACCCGACCAAGATTCAAACCTCAATCTCCCCGTCCTCAACATTTGAGCTCAACACGACCAGTGCGTTAGCCAACTACGCCACTGAGGTGGGTTATTTTCAATAGAGTGAGCCAAAACACTCAGGCTAATTTTCACATATTTACCTCTAAACATTTTAAATTTTCTCTAAAAAATATTTTTAGTTTATGTACTTAAAAAAATCACACTTATACTATAAACATTGAAGATTTATAAAAAAAATTACATAAATTATTATACTACCGTTATTTTGTAAAAAAAAAATATTAAAATTTTGAAAATCTGAAAAATTAAATAAAAATTTCTAATTCAGAGTTAAAAATTATTATTTTTCTCTTGTCTTCCTTATTCATCAGTCATCCTGCAAGAAAGAGAATTTATTTCTGAAATATTTGATACTGTTTGGTGCTTGTAGCTTATTCTGATTCTGAATTACATAACTTTTTGTAAAATCATGTATACTTATATTTGGAGTCAGCATCTGTTTTTGAGTAAACACTTTCCATGAAGCCCTTTGCTGCATTTGGTACACACTGTTCTGGCTCTCCTCTGCTTTTCCTTGGTACTACATACCATACATTGAGACTCCATTTTGTCAGGAAGTTTTCTTATTCCTCTGGGTCCTCATGTTTCACCCGCCGCCATGTTGTTCTTCATGGATAGCCACTCCTCCCCCAAGCCCTCGATGATCGACACTGTATAATGATACCTTGTTTTCAGTTTTCCAGGTCCTTGGTAGTTTTCTTTATAGATAATGTAGTTATTTAACACCATTCTAGCTTTGATATTGACAGCAACCTTCTTCCGGTACCTAACAGTTCACCTTTCTTCTAGGTATCATGTCAGATGTGTCAATACCACCTATAAACTTGTTGTAGGTTGTTATTACTTCAAGTTTGGTAATTCTATTGGCCTCAAGCCGCCTTGCTGGAACTTCTTGTTCTCATGCTGTAGCAAAACTGGAGAGAAGAAGAACTGGATTTTTCTGATTTTTTTCCGCGGAAGACACATGCAAGAACTGGACCAGATCTAAAATAATCTTCTGACCTACTAAAAATTTAGATTTGAATTGTTGTGGCAAAAGTTTTCTTTCTCTCCTTACTGTTTCAGTTAGGTAGTTGCAGAGTTGGTGAAGATGACGGATTAAAGGAACTGACATAAAAAAAATTATCAACAAAAACATGGTATCCTTTGTTGAGGTACCCACCTATCTCCAAAAGCTTCATAATGACAGTGTACCCCAGACTTTTTTTTTATGAATATCAATTCTATCTTCTTGGGATCTGGCACCTCTGTATGTAAAAAAGCCAGGCAAAAATTAGATACAGAGTCACAAATCATCCAAAATTTGATCCCCCATCAGTGGTGGTGTTTGTTTGGCAGGTATTCCATAAGGCTGGTTTTATTTTTTGTGCCCACTAGACTTTCATCAACACTAAGCTGCTAATGAGGTGTATAGTGGTGCCTAAATACTCTATTTGCATGGTCTACAAGAGGTTTGTATCTTGCACACAGATCATATCCAGGTTCTTCGGGGCCCAGCAAAACTTCATTGTTCACAGGATGAAAAAAACTGGAGCAAGTGAGAAAATTGATGTTTAGTAAACATTTGTCCGAGCCAAGGGGTGGCTTGTGAAGACAGAGTTGACCATTAGGATGCAATTGTAGGCTTTCTTATCATTCCCTTATTGAGGATACATGCAAGAAAGCCTTTGATTTCTTGCATTGTAATCCTGTTCCAGTTTTTTAGTGGAGTAGGAACATTACCTCACACGGATCATATCCAGGTTCTTCGGGGCCCGGCAAAACTTCGTTGTTCACCAGATGGAAAAAGCGAAGCAAGTGAGAAAATCGATATTTAGAGAACATTTGTCTGAACCAAGGGGTGGCTTGTGAAGACAGTTGACCAGTAGGATGCAATAGTAGGCTTTCTTATTATTCCCTTATTGAGGATACATGCAAGAAAGCCTTTGATTTCTTGCATTGTAATCCTGTTCCAGTATTTTAGTGGAGTAGGAACATTACCTTCTTTGCTTGTGATGAACTTTTGGGCATATTGATTTTATTGTCACCATGAGGGAAAGAATAAAATCGATGGAAAAAAAAAGGCTATGGGAAGAGAATCAGGAGGTGGCATGTGTTTAGGTCCGGAGAGCTCTTGAAAAGGGAAGGGAAGAGGAAGAGGTTGCTCAGGTGAAAGAATCTCCCTGTAATCTTCATCATCCATATCATTCTCATCACTGTCAGACATGTTATGAACAGCTGGATTACTAAGATCTGGCACATTATCATCGTCACTAGTGATGTCAGAATCACTTTCATACACAGTCACTGTTACTGTCAATAGTATCTAAATCGTCTAAAATGTCAGAGCCATTTAGCCTAGAACTTGGACCAGTCATTGCCTAGCTAGAATATTTCAACTAAACAACACTTATAAATAATAAACTTTGAATAAAACAACGAAAATATAATAAATAATATATAAAAATAAAACAAGTAAGAAAAATAATAGAAGCAAATATATTTATATAAATAAGGAATAAGGAAAAAACTACGAACTAGAAACGTATTCACACCACAATGTAAACAATGAGTATAACATATTTCAACTGTTCAAAATAAATAGTTTTTCTAAGACTAATGGTGCTATTTGTTGGAAAAAGTATGAAATAAACCTAAATATTCAGAATACTGCGTGTGTTGCCACCTAGTTGTTAAAAATAAACTTACACTGCCAGATTTAGCTGGAGCCGATATATCGGCCGCGAGAGTGTTCTAGCACTACCATGGTGCGCCGAGAATTCGGTGTGCTGAATGTCTAAGGGTTAAGAAACTTATTTAATTCAAATTTTTTGTTGGTTTGAATTTTTTCCTAGTCACTTAGATTTGAATTATCCAGATTCCACTGTAACAGTGATTGAGATCAAAGTTTTTTTAAAAATATATTATTGCAGAAAACACTACATACACTCTCTTAGAACAACTAGAAATATGTTTTGGTTAATATTTTACATCTATGTAGCAAAGAAAGCATTTTGATACAGGCAGGGCAGGCTCTAACATACTCTAACATACGTGTGTGCATACAGTCTAATTGCAACATTCCCTTTCTGTATAGGCAAGAAACTGTGAATATAGCTAAAAAAAACTTTATACTTGATCCAGCCTCACTAACTTAATCCACACTTCCCTATCCTGGCATAGTGCCTTCGCTTCCACAACACCAACAAGGGACCTTATCTTTACCCAGGTCATTATTGAGTTATTTGTATCAGCAGAAAGAGCACAAATTTCTATAAAATAAAATATGTAAGTATATTCCAAGAATTGAGGAAGTTATTGCCATTGGAACCCACAAGTTGAAAAAAAGTGTGTTGTTAGAAAAAATAATGCTAAACTTTTGTTTTCTCAAAATGCACCATTTTAATTGGGAACCACCCACCTCCTCAAAATAAATTTGATTCCAGGGCTTACAGATACAAAATCGATTTTTCAGGAAGAAACATTTGTTACCTTAAGATAAACCCATTAAAATGGTTACATGGATTCGATGTTACAATTTGATCACTGGTTTATAATGTGTAGGCCCTTGTTAATATTACAAGTACTCAAGGAGCAATATTAAAGTGCCTATTTTTAAGTTTAGCTTGTCTAGCAGCAGATCTGAGTGGGTCAAACTTTTAACAATACTATTGGATAACTGTGGCCTTCAATAGAGTACTTTTTAGTCTCACTTTTTGTCTGTACTATTGCCTTTATAACTTTTTTAATGTCGTTAAGTGTTACCAGCCTTGTAATAAACTAGACATTTTACATTCAAAACTCCATATAATCCATAAGGCTTTCACTAAACTGTATTCACATGAGATAATCCTGTTTAAATGGCAAGATATTAAAAACTGGTTTGCTGCATATATTTTTCATTATTTATAGAAGAGTTTGAAGCCATAAGGTTTCCATATGTGAATCTGTTAAACTATTTCTAGACATTAAACTTTGAACACAATCTGACCTTTAATTTTATGCTCCATTTTATTTTAAGTCAAAAAACTTGTTAAATATGAGGAAAAAATAAACCAATTATTAAATTTTTTGAATAGCCTTGATTCCCTGATTTAAAATATTTACCCCCCATGTACCTATTTAAACAAATACTAATATTATTAATTATGTTTTAAAATATAAATATATGGTCTGGTACAAGTAGACAATTGTTGGTTTGTATTCAAACTGTGAATACATGAATACTTTTTACATGCAAACATTTTCTGAGATTAAACATGTTGTATTATGAACTCTATTTTGAAACTTGTATAATTTATATATTTCTTTAATTGTAAATTACTTGCAGATAAAATGGGAGAAAAACATAACATTGGGTGAGCCACCAGGATTCCTTCACTCGTGGTGGTGGTGAGTGTATTCTTAAAAATATTTTTAATCGGAATAAAAATGTACTTATATTGTTAACATTTTGCTGTCTAAGGTAGTTGTATGTGTGACATAATGCATCTTAAGATTTTCTGAAGTAATTTTTGAGTTTTAAAAATGGCCCATGAAGAATGAATATGGCCAATAAATTAATACCTTTTTGAAAGCTGTTCTTACTCTCATTATTTGATGGTTGCATTCCTTTTAAATGTTGCTGAATATTAAGATTTTCAAATAATGCTTGATCACTTATTGATTAATTTTAATTAATCTATCATTGCATTATAAATGTTAAAAATTAAACCATGATTTTTTAGAGCACTTATTCTTTTTTTCTTTAGGCTTATCACAATTTTCTCAAGGACAAATTATGTAAATTTAATAAAGATAAGATGTTTTGTATAATATGTAGGTCATTTATTTACAATGTGCCTGGCACTTGTTCCTTAGGATTTGTTTTGTTTCCCCAAATATGGTATTACTTAAGGAAAGGTAAAAAGAGATACCATATGAATACATTCTGCCGCATTTCAACAGCTTAAACACACAACATTTTCTACATATCTATTTTCAACTATGTAAACCTTATCAGTAAGGTATCTATGTAAAAATCACTCTGACATTTACATATATTGTCATAGTACCTGACTATGATTAGAAACAATCGGTTCAAATTCAGATACAGGATGCTCTCCTCACTTTTTTTCTCGATTGTTAGGAGTCACATGATATACTTTGGATAGTATTTAATCACAACAATGCTTTGAAATAAGATTCACAAACAAAAAATAAGGAATATTAATTTGATATGACTAATTAAATTTGATTCGCTACAGAAAACTGAAACGGCAACAAAAGAGACCTTATCTTCACCAATGTAATTCATATGCGTGAATTTGAGGTCCATTTTAACCTTTGCTAGCAAGTCAGATAATAATAATTATGCATTTGTGTTTTGGTAGACCTGTTGCTTTTTTTTTTAAATCCAGGAGTTGCTTTTTGTTATCAGATGACAGTTCAGAAGTTTGTTATTGTTTGGTGATTGTAGAGTTTAGCCCCTATTTTATCAGATGAAAACCTAGGTTAGTTTCTAGTGTTTCTTGTGTACATTCCTTTGCTTTTCAAGTGCTTTTATAATGGAGGAAAACATAAAAAATATGATTAATAATAGCACTTGGAGTGGCGATATTCCAGAAGAGTTGAGGCTAGTTTGTGAAGACTACTACTATGCAAATTCTGAAGAATCTGATCCAGATAATTCAGAGGCGAATTATATCCATGATTTACTTGCAGAACCCTTACAAAAAGATTTATTTGCTAAGCCGAGCCAGGATATGATTTAAATGACATTCCTATTTTACAGGTAAGCCAAATAATAATTCCACCAGTTAATATTATTTTTAGGCTAGTTCTAGACATCAGATTTGTACTTAAAATAATTGGTGTAAATTGCTGTAGCCAAACAAAGATAAATACTTTATGCCTATATGGAAAGCAATTCTGTTAAGCTATTAAGTTTTAAAAATCAACATTTTAATTAGGTAGCAGATATTAGTAAAATTTTTGTGCCATAAACTTTGGCATGTTATACATAAACTAATTTATTTAAGTGCCTACATTTACAATAAAACGTGTACTTGTTGTAGGATATTGAAAATGCTGATGATCTGTTGGTTCCTGAAGAAGTTGTAGTTGAAGAATTAGCAATATTTGGTACTTTAGATTCCCAATCAGTGCCAGCCTTATTAGGAGACAATGAGGAAGAACCAGACATTCAAATATGAGTAAGATTTCTTAGTAATTGTTTACCCATGGATTATTAATTTATTTATTAATCTCACCCGGTTATTTTCAGGAAAACGGAGACAATTACTTATGTTGTTGGTTTTCTGTGCAGGAACCTGTTCTACATGAAGAGGTTTCAATTCAGTTTGACGCAGAGATAAGAGCAATTCACATAGATGGTTGCTGTAAAAAAGAAATGCAATGCAGCCTTGACACTCGACGAGCTCCTAACTTTATACCACGGGGGCAGTGATTTGGATTATTACAATGAAGGTACAACTATACTAGATTTGACAATACTAGGGCAAGCTAGAGCCATGTGCTGTTCGAAAAATGAGATATAAACAGCTAAAGGTTCGGCTAAAAGAGAACAACGCCTTAGAAAGATTTATACACTCTATGGATTTAGCATTTGTGAAAGGCACTTTCTTTTAACAAACACAATTAAAATTAAGCATTTTAAGCGCCTGTTAAAACACTACAGAAAACATGGCATCGAGCCACCTATACACAAAAACTTTAAGAAAATTCCTAAAAAGATATTTTCTGGAGATATGATAGAAAATGCCATCATGTTAATTAGAAACTACGCCGAAGAATCAGCATTGCTTATGCCAGGCTGCCTAGCAAGCCGTAAGAACAAAGTAAAATTACTCCCATCCTCTGATAGCGATGTATAAAAAAGACAAAGCTATTTGTTAGAAATCTAATGAAGCCTATGTAGGTTATACATTGTTTAAGACAACATGGTTATATTTTTGTCGTGGTGGTGTAATTATGTAGCCAAGTACAGATTTTGTTGACTTGTGTCAAAAAAATATGACAACACACACTAAGCTACGTGGTTCCACAGAAGAAAAGAAAACAAGCATTCTTAAAAAATGTGAAAATCACCTAACTACTTAAATATTGAATCGGCATCATACAAATCTGTCGTTGAAAGAACCATTGATGATTTTAATGACAATCTAATAGATAAGGATCATAATGGGGTAGCAATACCAAATACCTCTGAGGGGAGTGTACATTATAGTTATGACTTTGCGCAACAGCTACACATTCCCCCTGATTCTCAGCAGCCTGGGCCTATTAATTTTTTTACACCTTACACAGTTGGATTGTTTGGTATAGTGAATGACACTCTTAAAGTTCAACACAACGTTGTCATACCTGAGGCAGTACAAGTATCAAAAGGGTAAAATCAATAGTAAGCTATTTGCACTATTATCTGGAAAAGCATAACCTTGGTGAATAACATTTATTTATGCATGCAGACAACTGCGTAGCCTAAAATAAAAATGTTATAGTATACTTACTTAACCTGGAGAATTATTAACAATCCAAATGAAACAATTACTTTGTGGTGTTAACCTGTTGGACTTACAAAATGTTCCTGTGACTGGGCCTTTAGCTTTTCTAAATTTTTTCTTAAGTCATTCCTCCAATTGGATTAGAGTATGTAAGAAAGGAGTACTTTTTTTTAACAAGATACGTCATTGTTATGAAGATGTTAAAAGACATCCATATCTAGGTCTTCCACCCACTGAAGAACAGCAAATGGAAGAGCAATCTCAAGAAGACCTGGTTCAAGAGACTCCTCAACACCCACGTAAGCGAATGTGATGAATGAAAAAAAACTAAACCTTGAATGAGGGGGGAAAAAATCATGAGGTTTAAATGATCTTGTTTCTTAACAATAATGAAAATGTATAAACAATTATGTATGATAAACATATTATAATTATGTTGTATTAAAGGTTGCAATTTTTTTTCTCCGGACCATTTTTTTATTTTAACATTCTTCTAGTAATTCCTTTTCAGCAACAAAGTTTTAAGTAAGAATAAAAATATAAAGACAGATTTAAACTCTCCACAAAATTTCAATTTGGATGGTCCATAATACACATATCTCTTGGCAAGTATTGTTTTGGTGCTTGCTTTTGTAAAATGTAACCCCCATTTTCTCAAAACACACTTTTTTAAACTTTAGTTTTCAAATGCCTATAACTTCTACAATTTTTTGAGTGTTTTAATGATTTCTGTATCAGTTTATTCATTTTTTGTAGTTTCCATGGATAACTCAATACTGACTTAGGTGAAGATAAGGTCCCTTTCCCTGTGACCAGTCAAATATGTTGGAACAAAACATTGTAACACAATTTGTAAGCATATAAATAAATCATTATTGTATTAATAAATTAGACATTAATACTATATTCGGGAGTAGGATCAACTTCAATTTTGCTGAAAAATAACCTGAACTTTGCCAAGCATAAAATTAAGATCATAAATAAATAAGCAATCCAATACATAGAGACATGCTAGACCTATAACTACTTCTTGAGAATAACTACTTTAAAATGTTTTGAAAAAAAACCTATGCTATTGTGATCAATTTTTACAAAGATGTACAAATTTCACTTTTTCGGCTTATGTTGAAATTGTGTACTAACATTGGATACATATCATGGAGAAACCTTGACAAAAAATTTTAGAATTCCATTAACATCAGAGCTCTTAGGAAATTTCGGTTTTGATTAGTTATTTAGTGATACAGGGCAACATGTGTCAGAATAATAACAATTTGGCAAGTATAGTGGTATTTTGAATAAATGAAGATTATCTTCCAAATTATCTATCGCTAGATAATCACATAACTTTTTTTATATTGTAGTTAAAGTTTAAATATATTGCTCGATTGTTTTTCCCTTGTGTCTCACTAACTGTCCAGGTTATATACATACATATTAGTTATGATAATTTGTTAGGGATGAGAAAGAAAGTATTAATAGGAAATGTATTTAAATTATTTGGAGGTAGGTTGGAAAACTACCCATATTATATGTGAGCGAGATTCAAACTTTGATCACCCTGTAACAACCAGCAACCCAGTCTAATGCGCAAGTGAAGGGCTAGACCATGTGGCCACCTATACAGGTGAGTATCTCTGTCAACAAATCTATTTTGTGCATACTTCTTAAAGTATTTGGGCTTGGTTCTAAGATTGATCTACTTTTGTCTTCAACAATTTCCAGTGTCAGCTGTAACTACAGTCAAAAACGAGTCTGCAGATGAGAAAAAGGCAGTAGTTTTAACAAGATTATCTGTGTTTTTTTTGTGACTGGTACACCACATTTCCTGCATCTTCCAGATCTTGTTTAAAAAGATCAATCAAATGTTTTTTATTTGAAGTTTCTGAGAAACAAATTCGATTAAGTTGTAATGGGCAAATTGATATTTAGAAGTTTTAGCCAGGCTGGCACTTTTGATCCTTGATCTTAACACATTGAACACCACACCTGAGCTACGCTTGGGCTAGCGCAAGTATCTATTGTTACCATGCCTGAGCTACACTCGGATCTTCTTATAAATGTTGACATACGCAGTGGCCAGGGTGTCTACCATCCGGGAAAATCAGAGAAAACGGGAATTAGCCGGGAATTAGGTAAATCACAATAAAAATCCAGGAAAATGATATTTTACTCAAAATATGAAATAGAATAATCATTAAATCAGTAAATTATGTCATTTTTTTTTGTAGCTGTGTAATTTATTTTTAATTAGTAGTAAACAATTTTAATATGAATTAAAAAAATATTCAAATTTAAAAATTTATTATTATTCATAAAAAAGGTTATTAGAAAAACGAGGGTGGAGAGGGGGGGGGGTGCGAGTTAGGAGGATGTGACATACATTTTTAGTCGGGAATTTTAGGAAATGATCAGGGAAAAGTTCAGGGATTTCATTGGTCAAGTTAAGTAGACACCATGAGTGGCCCAAGATACGTTAGGGTCTAGTGTTGTGTAAATGTTTCCTAAGACTGTCTTAGTTCATAAAAAATACTAGGTGGCAGCACTTCCCATAGTATGACTAAATCTTATTTTTCTAAACACTTCATCAACACGCTCCTACAATCTTTGTGTAATACTTATCATAATGGCTTCTGCACTAAGGCAAATTATTGTTGGCCTAGATTTAATTTTTTTCATCATTTTATTTGTAATTCATTAATGATAATCTTTTATAGTTTTTGTAACAAAATGTGTACAAGTCTTTTAATTTTTCTTTGCCTAATTAATTTGAATAAAAAGTTATATACAAAAACTACCACACAATTTTCTTTTTTTAATTCTCTTCTATAAAACAAAATAAAGTCCATACAAAATCCGAAAGCTCATAAATGACTTGTAATAAACACACAAAAAAAGTATTACATGTAAAAAACTATTCTCACAGTAAAAATACAAAATATCATAAATTTGGTTTGACAGCTCACCATTTACCTTTCGAGCACAAGTGTGCCCGAAGGACTAGTTTGTTACAATATGAACTGTCTATTTCTTGCAGATTTCTCTGTAGATTACGGGATGCATTATTTAAATGTTCACATGAAACAGGTATCCACATTGAAACAAGTATCTAGAGGGAAGATAAACTCACAAGTAGAAAGTGATTTTAACTTTCATGATGCTAGATAACTTTGAATTTGAAAAAGTGGAAATGTCTTTATTAATTATGCTCCTCACTTTACAGAGTCAGACTTGGAATTTTTATGTGCCATCACTTTAAGGATATTTCTTAGGACTACACCCTTTAATTCTGATTTCTCCTCTATATGCAAATACTTGATCAAGTCCTAGGCTTTGGACCAGTTATTTTATTTCACTGTTGCTCCTTATCTTCCATAATTCTGATACTCATCTGACTTCAATTTTTCTCTCATCCCACCAATTTTTGTGGCTGACTTAATCAGCTAACCCCATTGTTATATTTTCACTGGTGATCAGTTATGACTAAATTCCTACAATAATATATCAGCTACCTTTTTAAATTGTTTGTCTAGTAACCATCAGTTTTAAGGTCTATGCATATTTCAATCCAAGAAGACAGTTTGGCAATGGTGTTCTATCATTTTTAAGCATTCTTTATTTTCTAGCAAACTTTTTTGTAGGTACGCTCTCTGATATTGTATTTAGTCTATTCTGCACTTGAGTGCCCAGAACTTCACTCTGTGACACTTATTTACTTCTCTTATGACACTAGGAACTCAAAAGTTCATCTTCGCACTAAAAAAAATACGCCACCTATCCCTATCTAATTCTATCCAGTCCATCTTATTACACCCTATCTCTCTCAGGTCTATCCAAATGTTATCTTCTTATCTGGGTCTTCAGAGTGGTCTTATCCCATTGGGTTTGCCATTCAATACCTTGAACACGGTACTAGATACTCCCATTCTTGCTCCATAACCTGACTACTCTAAACTGTGAGATTTTATTACCCTAACAATGTAATCCATATTTGGACCAAATATCTTCCTGAGGACCAAATATCTTCCTAAGGACCTTATTTTTGAACACCTTAAATTTCTTTTTATCATTTAAGGTAAGAGACCATGTTTCATGCCCCTAGAGAACAACTGGTAAAATTATGGTTATGTATATTCTGAATTTTACATTTCATGACAGCAGGGGAGACGCCAACAACTTAGTGACCGAGTAGTAACAAACATTTCTCGACTATTCTTTTCCTAATTTTCAATCTAATATTTTTATCGCTAGTTAAAAATGTTCCTAAATATTTGAATTCATTAACCCTATCAAATGTAATGTTTGCTTTAATATCTAAATTATTGTCCTCAATCTTTGTTCTGCCACACCATGAAAAACTCGTTTAACAATCATGTTGGAACTGCTATCAGTTTTGTGCTATTCACCTACTCTTCACATATGAGAGAATATTTCTTGTAATTAAAGTAACTCTGCATCCAAACCAAAGAAGAGTAATTTAATTATTACAGTTTCCCCAGGTATGTTAGTTGTACTCTCCTTATTTAATGACAGCTCGGTGAACATATATACATACATATAAATAATATCATTGAATTGTTTATTCACATAATCTTTTCAGAACTCACTGTTAACATTGGTATACTTTTCACATTTCACTTCCATAACTCTCCATCTCTCAAGAGACATTTCATATATTAAATACTTCTATCTTATATCTTTGGTTATTAAAGAAAGCGTGACGACTAAATGCTAAGTAGAACACACTGACATGCTGCAAATTTGTGATAGGTTTTTGAATTCCAAGGGGAAACCTAGCAACAAGCTATTCATTGTTGGCAGGTATATGAAACTATATAAATTACTTTAGTTCATTGCAATTAATGGAAATACAGAATTTCAGTCCAAATATAAAATATATTTTATAGCAATTTTACTTTTACCTTAGTAAAACTTCTACATATCTTTTAAAAATAGTATTCAAAGTTATCTTATATTATAACAAAAAAATTATGATTTATTATTGTTGTAAACATTTATTTTAAATAGGGTTTTCTTTGTTTTTAAGTCTATTTATTTAAATAAAAAAGTAATATTTTATAAATTTTCTATTTCACAAGTTAACTTAATAAAATATATGTATTTTCTTTAGTTTTGAGGGTTTTTTTTCTTTTACAAAACAGCCAAATGATTTTTCCCATCTGATTTGAAACTTTAAAATATGGTTCCTTCTATTTGAATTCTGAAAAAGGTTGTCATACAATTTGAACCATTTTAATTCAAAGGGTTGTTCTGCTGTAACTAGCATTGTTTTAATGCATTTATTTTAATTACACACACATTACAAACTTTAAAATAAAACAAATGTTATATTAATTAATAGAATTGAAGACTATAGCCCTTCTAATTGAAGTGTGCTATTTAAGAAGATGGTAAACAAATATCTGATATTATACATACAGATAAGTTGAAATAATATTTATACATATGTGTAATAGTTTGGATTTTGCTGTGATACTATTTTAACTGATTAATACAGATGGCTGGATCTCACTGGGGAGTACCCAGACCAAAGGTCTTATGGGCTAAGGTGTAAGGCACACTGACTATATCTGGTGTTTAAGATTCAAATCACGGAAGGGTGCAAGTTGGGGAGGTCAATTTGTACAGATCTGACATTATTTATCTTTGAGGATGCTGGTACATTTCCTTACAAACTTATCCTCCACTTTTATGCCACCAAAGTTTTTTTATAAGAAGTGTGTGTAACTGGCAAGGTTGGTTGATTTCTTAGGCACTTGGTTGCTCTTAGTATAGAGGTTAGGCTTCTAATGCTGGCCAAGAGAACTTGAGCTTTTTGTCCTCATCCTCACTTGCTAAGGTGAGGCAGGCTCACCATCTTTATTTTTCCTCACATCCCTACCCAATTAGATTAAGCCACTGTAAGCCCTACCACCCACATCATGGATTGCATGGTCTAATGCGTCACTCTTGTGTTAAACTGGATTGGTGGTCACAGGAAGATTTGGATTTAAATTCTGGTCAACTGTACTGAGAGTAATTTTTCTTAAATACTTTCCACCCCCCATACAAATGTGGGTATATTTCCTCTAAAATTTCTACCTAATTTATTCCTATTTCAGCTGCATAATTTATCTGTGTGTGAGCTGAACAGGTATTAAGATCCAGTAAGACTAAAATTAAAATTAAAGCACCAAGTTTAAATGGGAGAAAAACTTGTTTTTGTGAGTAATGCAGTTCATCTTGAACTCACACATTACCTGGTTTATACTTTACAAGTTGTGTTGTGATAATTTCCAAGCAATAACCTTGATTTATTTAGTGTTTAAAGTATCAAACTTCAAAGAGGAGGGTACCTAGTTATTTTTTTGCTTCACTACCTACTACCCATCAGGGTTATACACTTTTAGCTACACTAATGTAATACAAATGAAGACGAGGTAATTTCAAGGAAATGTAACTACATTTGCCTATAGAAAGTCTGAAATTGTTTAGAAAAAAAAACCCACCCACACTTTGTTCTGTCGGACTTAGAACTCAAACCTTTCCATCACCAGCAAACCAAACTAGATGAGACTTAACATTTAGTCTGTATGCCCACTGCCCACATAGCTTTAAATTACAGGCATTGTAAATAGTGATGTAGTGGTGAGTGTTGGTTTTTCAAAAATATTGCTAAAATAAGGTAGAAAATTCATTGCATGCTTTTTATGTTTGTCAAATTGTTATTTTGAGGAATCTAAAAGAATATAATGTTGTAATTTTGTTTTTCACCCGAATGCTATCAATTATCAAAATAAGTCTACTTTAACAAGTAAGATTGTGTTATAGATATAAAAACCAAATAAACTCAAAAACAAGTTTAATAGATTATAAGATGGAAATGAATTTAAATAAACTTAATCTCATAATTTGAAAATATAATGTAGTCTGAATTTAAAAATATATATATCCTCATTTGAAAATATAATATAGTCAATTGTCTTTGTCTGTACCTATGTTCAATTTTCTTTTTAGCACTGTATCTTACTGCCTGTTAATGTTTTAGGTACAAGGAAGGCTATATTTAAAGGAAGTGTACCTACATTTACATGGAAGGAGAACAAACTATTTTGTAAAAATCCCCCTTCATTACACCTGACATAAACTCGAACCTTGATCTCCCCATCTTAAGTCTAGTCTACTGTGAGAGTAGCTCGTTAGACCATGCGGCCATCAAAGCCGGTAGTGTTCTTCTAATTCAAGGTTCATAAAGCTGTCATGAGTTTCTTGATCTTAAGCAGATATATCATCAAAATAGGAACCAACACCTTCCAGATCCTCAAAAATATTAAAGGTCTTAAATCTCTGCAGGATCAATCCCAAAATATAATTGATTCCATTTATAACGACCAAATGTAGGATGAAAAAGATTAAGAATGAGGATTCTTCATCCATATCTCAGTGCAAGACTCCATATTACATGTCTAAAACACTAATACTTTTTTATTACTTTAAACTGACAATAATAGGAATTAAAAATTAAGGGCTATTAATAGCTACATAAGGTTTTTTAGGGGGGTTTGAACATAATCCTCTCACACTTTGGTTTTTCTTCTTCAATCAAATTAGACAACCAATCCTTTGGACATTCAACTCTTGTTATAATACCCTTCCTAACTTAGTAGTACCCTTCAACTTAATTTACCACTTTATGTGGAAAACTGGGCTGCCTCTCCACAACTGGCTAAACTGTTGGATCCAAATACATTTTTACTTTACAGGGTACTTTTCTTCAGGCCTGTGAAAACGTCACTCTAATCCTCAAGAAGCTCTAAATTGTCTTTCTTAGAAAACGTTTTTATAGTAAACTTCAAGTGACCTGGCAGTCTAGGGGTAAGGTGTCGGACTTCTGTGCTGGGGGTCCGGGGTTCAATCCTTGGTCCCGACACAGATTTATCTGATTGCCAAACCCTTCCTTCACCTCTGAAAAGACGTGTATGAATCACAACTTGTGAATGTGTGGAATGTCAGGCCTCCACCATGGTTCGAATTCTACGTTAAACTGTAGGTCCTCCACTTCATCTCACAATCACCTTACCATTACACATTAGTGTAAGTGCGTATAACCCGAACGGTTAGTAGGTTGCGGGGCCCATAATAATAGTGATCACAAGTTTCTTGATGTACACAAACTGTTTTCTCTACTTCTATAGATATTCTCTTTTGAGCTTCTTGGTACAAATTCAAACCCCTCAGCTTTTTTTGTGATCAGAAGGATGCTTTCTCCTATCCTTTTTCACCATCAAAAAAAGATTGCAACAAATTATAATACTACTGTAAAACACCCTTGTCATCCAATACAGCCCTAGCACCTAAACTTTGTGCCCATGATGGCTTGTTAGAAACTTTTCAGATCTTAAAAGATAATTTAAAGATAACTGGACCTTCCCCCTTCACCCCTTCTCTATCCAACAGATGTATGTAATGAGTGTTTAACAATAATAGAATGGAGGTAAAGTGACCAATCTCCATTGGATTATTAAATAGAGAATGCATGGAAACTTTTTTTTTTTGTTTATCTAGTTTTTTCATATATAAACACCCAATTATAATCATACTGTTAAAAGCATAAACTATTTGCGATTATTAATGTCAAGTTAAAAAATTAAATTTTCTTCTCAATTAATAGTTTTTTGGTGACCTGGCGGTCTAAGGGTAAGGTGTCAGACGTCTGTGATGGAAACCGGGGTTCAATCCTCGGTCCCGGCATAGATTTATCTGATTTCCAAACCCTTCCTTCACCTCTGACAAGACATCTTGTGAATGTGGGGAATGCCAGGCCACCACCGTGGTTCGGATTCCACCTTAAACTGTAGGTCCTCCATTTCATCTCACAATCACCCTACCATTACACATTAGCGTAAGTGCGTATAACCCGATCGGGTAGTAAGACGCGGTGCTAATAATAATAATAATAATAATTAATAGCTGCTCAAAAACATTTATTAATTTCTATCTAATCTTTTATTTAATTATTCCATGGTTTTATTAAATTTTGGGTCTGGCATAATCGTTTGGCATATTGATACCTTAAATTTGACACAATCAATATTTGACTATCATTCATGATAGTTGAGATATCATCAGAATAAGAATAACCTTTGGGTAAATGGGTGAAAATGCGGGCTGCGGGTTGCGGGCTGCCCCTTCAATGGTAAAGATCCTTCTTAATATCAAAATTTATATTCATTGAGCACAATTGCATCTTCACTAATTTATTTAAACTTATTTGACTTAAATACTTTAAAAACAAAAACAAAATTTTAATCTTTCAAGACATCAAGTCTTCTCTCCACTAAGAAGCTTCTCCAACTGGCTCAAGAATAAACATAAGGGTAGAAAAAGAATCAAAACAAAATTGCTAAGGTAGTAGTCACACAATACTCCTTTGGTGATATCAAGGAGTAGGGGAATATCGATAACAAGCAAGCCTGCCCTCCTTGATTTTGGTAGCTCCCATTTACTCTCTAGGGTTTTCAGGGCAACGTGGTTTGAAGAATAAAAGGAGTTGTGGGGATTTGGGGAGTACAGCTGGTTATTTATTGTGGCAAGTGCAGTTTGATTTAGTAGGATATAATCGGTAGCATTAAAGTAATTTGGGGATCTGTAAAGAATGTGGCAGGCCGCGGGTTGGCCAGGCCTGCCCTAAGCCCATGTAGCAATTCAAAGCAGGTAGGGCGAAATAATATGGCTATACACAATGCTTTTCTTAATACACAAGTTTATTTTTAGAAAACATGTAATATGTCATTTTATTGGTTCTGAACCTATTTCACATCAAAGTATTAAAACATACACACATTGATATTGAAGATTTTAAAGTTAAGAAAATCTTCTTTAAATATAATTATAAAAACAAGTTTTATTTTATAGTGAAAATAGGTTTTATTTAAATACTTAAAGTTTAAGAATTAATAGGATTAACATATTCGAATGAATAGGTAGCTCGTTTCATATATAAATGTGTATTTTTTCAAGGAAATAATATTGAAATGTATATACATATGTATATTTATTCATATATATATGGCTCAGCGCAGATTTCGTTTGTGAGGCCCTGAGCTATGTCTCATCCCAACCCCCCCCCAAAAAAAACAACTAAGAACTCAATTATTGTTTAATGTTTACAGTAGTTTGCAGCTATACACCAATTTTAAGCTGTACAAGGTATCAGGAAATGTCCTAAAAGGTAAATAAATATACATGTTGTAATGATATTGGTTTGGATCCCTCTAAAATATGTAAAAAGTCATGTATGAAGGTAATTTTTCTTTAAAGTAACATATGTAGAGTATCCTTTTATGATGCATCCATGAAGAAACACGCGCTTTTCAGAAATAATGTGAAAGGTATTACACCATTAAAATATATTTTTTATATAATTTTTTCTGTCAAAAGAACAACTCCGTGGTATTTGGCAAAGGATGTCAATTCCTTATACCAATAAGAAACTAGTCTTCACAACACCTGTCGCCAGGATTCTTTCTATTAGTTAGTTTTTACACTGTTGACGAAGGGACCAAGAGACAAGGGGTATGTCATATATAAGTCGCTTGTGAGTGTGTTTAAAGCACAAGCAATGCACCCAAGCAACCACACACACGTCGCTCTAGTAACCACACACACATGCACACACACGCACAAGTCGCTCTAGCACAAGCAAGACAAAAATCCACAAACGCAGAATACAATAATATACGTTAATATCACAAGTGTGTATTGATATCAAGCATTTAATTGGAGTATGTATCAGTAATTAACAGATGTCAATTGAATAAATAGCCATAAATAGTTGTCTTTCTTTCATTTATTAAATATACCGATTTAATTAGTGCTCGACCACGGAGCAATTAACAGCTAGTTAAATGGTATCTATTCTGTATAGTGATTATAGGCGCTCAACCACAGAGCTATAGACAACCGAAATATTATCACAGCATTATTATATCTGGAATGAATTCGTAGTGTTTCAATGTAGCAATTAATGCTGGCAGCCGTAATGGTTGATTTCTCTCCAACCCTTAGTTCGATTTTCTTCCCCAACGAATTTTATATGAATATAGTTATAAAGAACAATTAATTTTGAATTAAATTGTTAAATGCGATCAAATTTATTGTGAGAAATACCCACCACATACAGATAAATGCAAATTAGTAAAGGAGGATTCACTTCATTTGTTCAATAAATCAAATCATATGATTATATTTTTCTTTTCTTAAATATTGTGTTAATATTTGTTAGATCGCCTATACAGTGAGGTTATGCATGCACATGCAAAAATATGACCACCCCTCAGCTCCCAACTTTTTTTTTCTCTATCACCTAAGCAAGCGAGAGGTCCTGTACGGCCGCATTGTTTGCAAACCCTAAAGGCCAGCCCTGTGTGTGTGCTTGATATATATACACTGGGTGTTAATTTGAATACTTTCACCAAAATATCTCTAACAACACATTGCAGAAAAAAATGTTTTAAACAAAATTTGTTTGAAATATTTAAATTGAAAAATGACACATTGACACAGGAATTGAACCAGGGGCCTATAGCAAGTTTGATTCCAGTGTCCATCTGTCATTTTTTAATTTAAAGAACTTTATATTTAAATGTGGCTATATCCATAATTAACAAATATAATAGTGTTGCTATTTAATCCATCAAGAGTTGTATAGTCCTGAGGGGGAAGTGAGGGGGTAGAGCTGGTAATACCGTGGGTGGCATTGCTAAGATGAAGGTGTTAAGGTCACTTTGATTTTTTAAATTGCGACTCCCTATTTTTTATTACATATTCCTGTAGATCCCGTTGTGCTATTTTCAAACTGGTTGTTTTAAGATTTTTAAAAGCTATCCTTAGAAATGAGCCTCACAAGTTTCTGAGTCACCGGCACCGGAATTAGAATTTAGCTTATTCTAACATAACTCGGGAAGGTACAAGTTTTTGTGTGATGTGTGTATTCTCACGTGTTTGTCCTCGTTTATGCGTATTTGTAAAATATTTATTGAGAAAAACAAAAAACAAGTGACCTTGCTAGACACTCAGTTGGTCCTCTTTTGCCAATCCATTGTCCATTAAATTTGTTGTCCTACCATTGACGAACGAGTAATGTATGTTGAGGGGACCTCAATATTTCTAGAAATGTAAAAGATCTTCATCAAGCTCCATTCTTCCATGATTGTCTAGTTGATTTTATAGAGCGTGAACTATGAGAGGATAAATAACTTTGTCAAGCATCCCCGTATTTCCGCCCTATCAAATTTCCGCCAAAAAATATCAGACCACAAATTGTGTCACATAATATAACTGCCCACATGTTTACTTTTTCTGGCCATTATATATGTCCATCAGTAATAATATGAGGATTTTGATCACTCCAATCACAACAGTTGTGTGTTTATTCACAAAAACACGTGAGAAAAAAGTGCACTCATCAGAAAAGCAGATACATTCTAATAACAATGGATTCACATTCAATAATTCGATGATTTCTTTACAAAACCATATTCTCCTATCAGGATCATCTTCATTTAATGTTTTATGTAACTGCATTTTATACATATAAGACTTATTTAATTTTAATGTCTCATCAACCTAACCAATTGATAAACCAGTTGCTTTACACTTCTCACACTGAACTTTTGGGATTTGCCATATAAATGGCCAAAATTTCCACTTGGGTTAATCCACTCAGTACTATACACACAGTATATTTTTTGTTTAAGACAGATCTAGTTTCTTTATATTTTGAAACAAGATCCAAACCATAGCTGTGTGATACGTTTCTGTCCTGATGTCCTTGGTTGAATGTTTCCGCCGTTCTTAAAGCACATTGAGCCTGTGCTCCATACAGAAAAAAAACAATTCCGTTTTCTCTTCCAGACAGTAAACAATTTTTAAATATTAGATGTTAACAATAGAAGGCAAACGAGACAACTAACGGATATTTAACTGGCATTGTTAATAAAAGAACATTTTTGTTTACATTCTTACACACACACACACACACACTTTCCTGCTTTATGTTTGAATGAGTCAAATTCTAAAGCTGATGCCGGTGACTCAGAAACTTGTGAAACTCATTTCTTGTGATAGCTTTTACTTTATAAAGCTTTAAATCACCACTTTTAAAATGGCATAACGTGATCTACAAGAATATGTAATAGAAAAGAGGGAGTTTTTTTAGCACCGCATCTTAATACCCATGTGAGTTATACGCTTAAGTACTAATTACGCTAATAGTTTAGGTATTGAGAAAGTTGAATTTAGAGGAAGTGAACCCGCACTTGTGTGGAGGGAGAGTAGAAAAACCACCGCCAGTCCATCCGAGCGAAATTCAAAACTCAATCTCCCCGTCTTTGGCAGTCTAGCTCAGCACGTTAGCTAACTACGCCACAGAGGCGGGTGAGTGTCTTTAAAAAATCAAAGTGACCTTAATATCACCTTAGCAACGCCACCCAAGGTCATACTAGCCTCCTTACCAACTTACCTTCCTCTCAGAACCAAACGATGTTTGTTTAGAATATTTTTTTCTGCAATGGGTTATTTTCAAGATATTTTGGTGAAAAGTTTTCAAATTACATCCGGTATATGTATGCATATATTTCCTCGAAATAAGTTAATAGGCACACATGTAAAGTTTTAAGTGCCACAGTAAAGAGACAATAAACCTTTTAAAACCTTTAAAAATAAAATATTTTATTCCAGAAGATTTTAAAATCCTACATTTAGCGGGAAAAGATTTACCAACAAATGTATATTAATAAAGCCATAGTAGTGTTTATATTTACAAACAGGTGTGGGTAGTTGTCAATTTATAAGACTTTACTAGTAAATTGTTCCCTCCCTCTGTATTAAACCTGTCTTATAGCCAACAAACAAACCTTAGCTCACTACATTATAATCTGTGATTTATCAAATAGATATTGTGGGGAAGATATAGTCTACGAAGACAGTCGCTCCAAGTGGAGTCAAACCTTCCAATAAATAAAGACACTTGAGTTTTTAAGATGGATAATTTATAAAGGTAAAAATTATATTATTTGCTACATGAATCAGATTTCACTAATTATAAATATAATTCTGCTCTGGTATGATTTGCCTGTGAGGGGGAAGTGGTCAGTCAGTCTTCCAGCTGAGCATATTAAGTAAGGGTGTTTATTCCTAAATTGTTTCCCACCTTTTCCCACACATAAATGTGGGTATAGCCCCTCTCAATTCAACCCTTATTAATCCTACCCCACTAACACACTACTTTGTGTGTAGCCCTGACAGATAATAAGATGCGGTTGAAAAATGTTATTTTATATAAAGATATATTCTAACATCTAATTATTGACTTTACGCCTATCCTTTTTATATTAGCACAGAAAAAAAACTTGCTAAAATTGTTTACATTTCTTGGGATGTTTTATAATACATATTTTAATTACCAACTCTGAAACTCTTCTTAAACAAGAAGCAAATATACAAACATTTGACCAACATTTTATCTGGGACTCGAACCTGACTATATAATGATATACCTACTATATGTTCTATGTAATATATATGTGTAATAAAATACCTTTAATATATTAGTTGCTGTATAAAATTATCCAGTAAATCAAACCATTTGGATATCACAAACTGTGTTAAAATATATAACCACTCCTGCCTTGGTCGTAATCTATGCAATCTGCTTTAAAATTATGTATATTCCATTCACGATAGGCTTTTACCTGGATGACAGTTCGAAAATCATATGGTTAGGTTTTGGGTTGCCAACACTTGTAAAAGATCACAGTTTTGTTGTAAATGTAAAGATCTTTAATTACCTGTTATATATTACATTTAAAATAACGCAAACTTAAGTTTTCTCATACTATTTCATTTTTTTATAATCTTTTTTTGTCCAACTCGAAACAATATTTTAAACATAATTAAAAGTACTTATTTTTTGTTTTGGAACATTACTGATTTTGTGTAATATAGTGCATACATCAATACCTTTTTAATACAGGCATCGTATTTACTTGTAAAAGAGAAAATTGTCATTTTTTTTCATACAATACATGATTTTATGAATATTTTATTGTATTTTTAAATATTTAACTGAAAAAAGTTTTTTCATCAACTGCGGGTCCGCACCATTGTAAAAAACTTGTTTACCGTTATGTTCAATCATATAGTTTAAATTCGTCAATCGCCATTTTGAGGCTATGTTCGTTAGAAGTTTTTGTGAAAGTGGTGTTAATATTTTTTCAAGGGGAATAAAACTATAAATAAACTTTATCTCCGACCTCAAATAAATATATAAATAATATTGGCCTAAATTACTGTGGTTAACTATCACATTAATACATTACCATCTGTTTTCATTCCAGTCATCCAAAGTGATAGATGTCAGCTGTTGGCGTAGTGATATATTAGGGATTACTTCTAGTAACATTTAGAGCTGTCATTCAGGTAAACTTAGCTCGTGAATGCCTTATATGAAGTGTAGCATACCACAAGGGCTGAGCCAGCAAGTAGCTACATTGCAACTTCAACAAAGTGTACATATCAAGAATTAGTTCAAGTAGCCTGCTACAGTCTCTTATAGTCCGGCAGAATTGCTTTAAGGGTTGAAAAAGTGGTCTATAGTTGCTCTTGGTGGCATATTAAAAAAGGTATTGATGTTTGCTAAGAGAAAGTGCTGGGTGACATCGATTACCCATTGAGCATTTTGAAATATCCAATACAATGGTTCTAAAAAAATGTTTTTGCGCATATTGAAAGCTTTCACAATTCATGATATATTTAACTGTCAGCTAAAATATTTTTGTGGAAAATGACTTATTGTATAAATATCTAAAAGTATTTATATTTATTTTTGCTCCAGGTGTGACGTTATTTACATAAGCCATGGAGGACAAATACTTGTTAATTTGGAAGTACAGTTGTGAAAAAAAGGGTGAGAGACTTGTTGAAAGTGGTTCTAATAGGACAAAAACTATTATAAAGTGCAAAGTGTACAATGATGAGCGTTGCAATCAATTAAAAGAAAACTTAATGGAAAACGGTGAACCAACTGTAAAATGCCACTAAAGTTGTGTTTCAACATATACATAAACAACACAGCTGGAACGACACCACAAAAGCAGGCTTCAAGAAGAAGACAAGCTGAGATTTCCAAAAAGACCTAGAAATATTGTAAATAAATAATTTTAATATAAGGAACATTGCATATTTTGTGCAGAAGAATGCAGTGTTTCTAAAGATGAAAAAAATCCAACGCGCTGGTGACCTGCCTATGTCTGTAAAGAGGCTGATTGTAATGGGTTAAAAAGGTCATTCAAAGAATCCATATTTGAGTGTGGGATAAACGAAACAATGAATGGGCATTTATTGTAAGAGTACCTGTTATTGGATCAGTGAGTGACCTTCATGCTGGAGAGGCAAGGTACCATGTCAACTGCAGCTCAAATTTTATGTCGCCTAAATCCAGTTATGCTGCAACAAAGCCAAAAGGTAGTGAAGGCAAATGTGATGTGGCATTATTACTTTTCATTTCATTTATAAAAAGTCAACAATGTGGACATCTGTTTATCTGCATCAAATATATCAGCAAAATGGAGTTAGTGAACTTTCTCTATCACTTTTAATTTAAACAATATCCAGAAGACTGGGAGCTGATGCATTTGTCCTTAGTTCACCAGGTATTGCAAGCATTGTTATTTTTCAGAGCACAGCAAGACATCTTCTAAAAGTTGTGGACTTTAATGAAGATTATCTTAAATGCTATTTCATCCAAAGGAAACAAAAAATACAATAGTAGGTTTAGTGTAGACATTGCTCTAGAAAATGTTAGTTTAATCCTAATAAATTTGCTAACAGGTATTTCTGAAAAGCTGAACAATTCGCTGCCTGCAGTTTGGATTGGTAGTGTGTCACATCCATACTAAACTACTTCCCAACTATTCTGAAAATTGCTTTAGGCATCATTCTTCGTGATTCAAAGAGTCTTATACAGCTAATGCACAAGTTAGGAGTCACATGTTCTTACAATGAGGTGTTAAGGTTCAAGAGTCAGGGACATGCAGTTAAGAACAGAACTCGGCGTGTCTATCTTTCCCTTATTGAAATTATACCTTCAGATCCAGATACAACCTTAACTGCTTTATCCATAAGCCAATAACTCGTGCATCAAAGTGGACAGAAATTTGTTGTACTCATTTTTGACCTACAGTTGTATCGTGTTGCAGTTAATATAAAGTGGCCATATCCAGAGTGTTTTCCAAATCTAGTCCTACGACTTGGTGGTATGCATACTCTTATGTCTTTTGTTGGCTCAATAGATACTTTTTTGGAAGGCAGTGGCCTTGTGGAAATTTTAAGCAATGATTTTGCTGGTGTATCCAAAATGATGTTGGGGGGAAAAATTGTCCACAGAATGTCAGAGCTCTACGCTTACTACCTAAAGAGGTGTTGAGGAAGACAATTAAATAATATGAAGTCACAAGCATAATCTCTTTTGCATTCTTGATGACATGGAATCTAGAAGCAACACTTCCAACCTATAAGTAGATATCCTTATTAAACCAGGGTTCATAATTATGAAGTTTGTGAGAGCCGAACGAGGAGATTGGATGCTGCATCTTGAAGCATTAAGAGAGATGCTGCCATACTTCTTTGCTGTCGGACATGTACATTATGCTTGTTATGCAACATTTTATCATCGGTCACTGGAAGTACTTCCTACTGAAATCCTTAAATATTTACTGGAAGGTCAGCACTAAATGAGACACAATCCTGGCATCTGGAATGGTATTTGGAGTGATGTGTATATAGAAACAACTTTTATGAGTTATGGCCATGGTAAAGGAGGAATCATTGGCATTACCTTAAAGCTTGAAACACTGAAAACCTGGGCTCTGGGTCTGCATCGCTCATGTTGGTTAGAAAACGGCTTGTTCGAAATGACTTAAGATGAGAAGGATATCTTTAGGATTTCACTCAGAGAAAGGAAAAAGTAGAATTTTGAGTGATAAAAATGATCCAGAAGGGATTTGAAAGAAACTCAATTTATGCATAGATCCTCTTTACGCAAAACACTATACTGATGGAATACTGAATGTAGTTAATAGGAGATTTTCTCAGCAAGAAGTTAAAGTACAAAGTTCTCTTGAAATTGGACGTGTACAAATGGAGTTTAAAAAAGGTTGGCCTGATGATTTTTACAAAACAATTCCTAAAAAAGTGGTCACCATGCCAGAGATTTTAAAGAAGTGTGTAGACAAGAACAATGTGGTACAGAATCTTTCCATAATATATTCATGAATTATTGGGGTCCAGGCATAACACTTAATCATGAGCTCTCTCACCTCTTCCAACATCTATGTTTACCGCTAAAGGAGATATGCAAATAGGTGAAGGTAAATCGGTTCTTAAGAATAGACTACAAATAAGTGTGTGTGCCAGAACAATACTCCAGCGTGATGTAGCCATCATTGACGGCGTTGCTATTTTATGGGCGATACACTGGCCAAACCAAGGAACAGTCTAAGAGATAATTTGTAATCTTAAAAACATGCTTAAACGTTAGTTTGAGACCATTGATGTGTACCTAATTTTTGATTGGTACAATGATTACAGTGCAAACTCTACAACCAGAGGGTCGCGATCTTCATCCGCTTGTAAAGTGTATAAACTGAGAGAAAATGCACCTCTTCCACCACAAGTTATGACGGTTACTGAAAACAAAAAAATAGTTGATTGTTCTTATCTGTGCAGAGCTCTACAGTGACAAATCATTTCATAAGCAACACTTGCCAAAGAAAAAGCTTGTCATCACAGTACTCAACAACACACCTTTTCAAATATCAGATGTTAATGTCATCAATAATTGAGGGATCTTTACATGACACACAAGGGGGCCGACATAATTATCATCCAGCAAATGATTGCAGTTTTGAAAGCAAACCCTAAGGTAATTTATGTTGTATCAGATGACACTGATGTGTTCATTCTCCTTTTGCATTACTACCAAAAGCACAACATCTCTGCTTAAGTATTTATGGAATCACCACCAGTAAAAGATAGAACTATCAGAAACATTGAACATACAGTAAGGAAACATTCTTCGATCATTTTAGAACTGTTACCATCTCGTGCACTTTCGGAGTGTAATATGGTTGCTTGCTGCTTTGGGATAGTTTAGAATTCCTGAAACTCATGTTTTGACTGAAAAATTCAAATCAACATGTTGAATTAATTTTTAAGCACATATTTGGATTCAGCACACCTAAAAAACCTATATTTTGATACCAAATAAAACCATATAAGAATAATTTGAGAATTTTAAAATTTGATGCCATATTGGGTGCCATATAGGATATCTAAAAATGCTCAATTGATATCCGATGTCACCCAGCATTTCCTGTTAGCAGTTATCAATACCTTTCATTTGACACCAAGATCACTATAGACACCAAAATGAACCTCATGTGAAAAATCACATATCTGCCGGACTATTGCATCTTTTTCTTAGTTTACTTTTGACATCTTGCTGAGTAGTATAGTATCAATTTGGGTATTCTGTTGGAATTCATTCTTTCAACATGCTGCTTGTATTTACTTCTATAATTTTGTACACAGTTTATAATGGGTTCCACTCATAATTTTCTGACAAGTTATATCTTCATTTAGTGGTGGTCAAGTCTTGTGCATTTTTCCAACCTTTGCATAAATCTAATTTCTGCAGCTGATAGCCTTCTTTCATCAGATTTTCTTACCATCCATGTCTCACTGCGTAGATATGCACAGGTCAGCTAAGAGTAGAGTATATTCTTAGCCTATCTAGTATGTTTTTTTGCTAGAGATGGTTTGATTGATTGGTTTATCACACCTGTAAGCTTAACATACTTGGATGAGATGGTTTTTAATTCTAACATAGGCCTACTAGGATAGTTTTGATACTTATTTTAATCTTCATATATGTGTTACCCTGTCAGATGTTTCTATTCTCGGTGCATATTTTGCTTCTTATAGGGTCTTAAACCAATGAATGCCACTACTTTAGTTTTCTCTGTCGATAATTTAATTTCATACTGTGAGGCAATATTTTGTAGATTGTAAGCAGACTGTTGTGGATCCTCTTTGGATTTGGCAATAGTTTCTTGATTACCTGCAAATAATAATGTGTTTATAATGAATGTCTATTTTGGTCTATCCTATTATGATGACCCTGTCTCCATTGCTTCGAGAGACCCCCTAAACCTCTCTCACGTCTTTGTTGATTTTAGCCTATTTAGAAATGTTTGATTTGATATTTACTGCAATCTGGCAATAGAGATAGAAGCAATGTATAGTAGATTAATTTAATCAGGTGTACTCTTATTTGCTAGTGTGTCTAATAGTGTACTGTTTACATTATCAAAGGCCTTTGTAAAATCTTTGAATGCTAAATGAATCCAAATGTTGAATTATGTGTGTTTCAATTACAATTTTCAAAGTAAAGCAACTATTGAAGTAGAAATATCCTTTCTGAAATCCATTTTGATCTTCACAAAAATATTTTTTTTTTATATATATATATTTATTTATTTTGTGTGTATTTTTAATTACAGTATGTCTGAACACAGTTTGTATTCTGTGTTTAAGAAGTATTTATCGCAATTTTATTTCAGCTCCATTTTTTATATATTGGTATAACAATAGATTTTTGCCATCCCTCTCCCTAACCTGCTCCTTTCCTAATATTGATTAAAAAAATATCTGATGATAAATTCATTGCTGGTAACCAACTCATCCAGGGTCTTTATCATATCTTATATGTTTAAGGTGGGGTTGCAGGGAATGTGAGAATTTGTCTGGGTTTTTGCAGTTTTTATCGAAAAATTTTTATTTGGTCAAAATAAATAAAACTTTTTTCTATTCAAATATAATTTAATTTTCTTCACATGATAACCACAACAGTTGTTGAATATCTTTCAAAGGTCTGAAAAATTTTTCTATTCATTTAAAAAGGGTTTTTGTAAATGCCAATATGCTTATTGCAGATATTCAACACCTGTTGAGGTCACGGGAAAAAATCTCTTTGTATGGAAGCAATATTTGATTTATTTTGACCAAAAAAGGTTTTGTTGTAAAAACTTGAAAAACACTCACCTTTTTTCGCATTCTCTGCATCCCCACCTTAAGTACTGTATTTAGTTCATCTAAGGCTATATTGTATGCAATTTCAATATTTGATACACCCCTGTTTAGTAAAAATGTTATCCTTCTGTGTGTAAGTTTTTGGAAGTAGGCTATTTGCATTCAAGTCTCAACTTCAATTGGGGTTATAGGTGTGGTTATGCTATTTTATTTCTGAACTAATTTTCTTTAATGTTTTAAATATTATAAGGTGTTGTAGTAGTGATATAATTCTTTCAACTTTAGAGACACAATCGTTCCACATTTCTTGGTGCTTTTATCATGTCTTGTTTTGAAATTGCCCTTTTCTTTCCATATTCAAGCTTATCTTCTATTTTTTTAGTTTGTTGATTTCATAGTTATGCATCTCATTTTTTAATCTATAGCCTTTTTGATGTTCTTATACAATTCTTTGGCCACTTACTTAAAATATATGTATTACATTTCTCCTTTTCTTTTCCATACCGCCGTCAACATTCATTTCATGTTTAATAGTTTATTATTTCTATTAAATATTTTGAAAAGATTTCATACTAACAAATTTGTTAAAATTTGTTTTTCCTCTATTTTGGTTTTTTGCAGTGTATTTTGGGACTTGTATTGTGCAGCTCCTGAACGAAGAGATACATGTGAACACTCTAGTGAAGCAAAAGCCTTCCATGATTATGTAAGTACACATTAATTTGATAGCAATAACAACTACAATATCAAATTAAAAATTTGGTCTTTTTTGGAAAACCGATGCTTTTTGGTTTTTAGTATAGTTATTATACCTAGAAAGTTATTTCTCCCTAACACTGGTTTGGCCTTTTATGATAATATAAAATATAAATTTACTATAATACCCTTGTTAGTGTAATAATCATTATTTTAACTCTTGCTTAAAACAAAATTTATTAAAGATTTTGGCAATAATCTTTTAATTTAGAACACAAATCCACAAGCTATCGCAAACACTTAAAACATTTATTTCTTACAAGTCTTTAAAAAGCTAGCAAAGAAATTTTCATTGTAATTCATTAACTATTTCTTACACCTCAAGTCGGCTGCCTGTCCAGGCTATATACATTTAATTACACTATAAGGCCATGGATGTGTAAATAAGTTAGGGGAATTGTACTCACATTTACATTTAGGAAGATTGGGAAATCATGATGGAAATATCCCCCTGCCCGGGAATCAAATCATGACCTCTCTGTCATCAGAAAATTGGACTAGATGAGCTTGACATTTAGTTGACATGTCCATTGTGTGGGTTTCATTTGCCTAATCACTGTAATTAGCTCTCATTCTTAAGTATAATTCACTTACTATCATATGCTCAATATTGTTAAATTACACTCTAATCTCATATTTTCATGAAACTTGTCGCTTAAGTTTGGTTAACACAGCTATCTAATAATACATAGCTATATATTAGTAGGTATTAAAGTTTTCGAGATACATCATCTCGAAAGACCATGGTTTTGCTTATTTTACAAACACTGGTGATGTACTATTTACAATAGTATTTCAACTTTAGCTGTATTAAAAGTAAAACAGTGAAACTTTGTGCACTTGTAAATCATAATGTGCTGTTTCTCTCTTTTATATTAGTCCAATTTATTAAGAGCCTTATCTGACAGCTTTTAAAGTTGTTATATATATTTTCGCATATCAATAAATATTAATGTGTTCTGTAACTGTCATTTTAGATAAACCCTATCAATGCTCATAAAATAACACTAATCATGTATTAAAATGTTATTAATGTTGGGCACAGAAAAGTGTTTAGATTCTAAAAAGGACCTTCTTATGAAAATGTAGCATTGCTAATGTTGCTGAAACATAGATTTAAAATAAATGATAAATGTTTTATACATATATTACATAAGTGGGTGAGAGCAAATTTGGTTTACAAATGATTCCCTAATGCATCCTAATGCCTAATGCATGGTTCCCAAACTATAACCAGCGGATTTCAAGGGGTCTGTGAACAGGACGCAGGGCATGGATTAATTTTTATAATTTCTCTCTCTCTTTAGGAATAATATTTTGATAAAAATAATTGCGAAACTTCTTTAGTTGACTTTGTTTATTTCATATGACTTTTAGAATATCTAGCTAAGAAACCCCCTGTTGAGTATCTCTTTATTGTTCAATTGAACCACCACAGGCTGCTGTTTAGTGCAATATTTTCTTGCCAACTGCCTGGCTTCTTACTAGGCCATTAGTCATACTTGTTAGTAGTTGCAGTGAAATGGTTCTTTTCTCTCCCTCATTCTCCCCTATTTGCTTTCACATCAATGTCTTAGAACAAGCAACCCTCCCCTCTCTTGGACAGCTGCTATTGGTACTGGCAGTTCTATTTAAGCAATGTCTATCAATACAGATTAAGTTCGATGATGTTCTCGCTCGTGCTCAACACTGTACTTGCCACATTTGTTAGGTATCTCCTGCTAGTGTTATTTATAAATGAATTAGGGTCAATCAATTCATTTTGATGTATTTATTACTATTTATCATTTCTCAGTGACTAAAATGATGGGATTTAAGTAAACAATAAGTGCTATTACATCACGTAACAGTGTAACAAACGTTGTAAGTAAGTGAATCTCAATGTTTACATCACTATCTAGTAATGGTAGCTCTAGAACTACAAAAAGTAGTAAAAACACACAAGTACAACGATTCCTCAGGTGTCCAGCGACCAGTGACCTCAGAATTTGATCAAATTTCTGGATTTTTCACATATTCACTAAACTGATGTGGAACTTTCATTTACAATAGTCAAATTAACGATTTTCTTACAGTTTATACTTGCCACTAATTTCTTTTAAGTAATTTGTGCCTAATGAGCATACTAATCTAAATTCTCAAAGTCAACATGCTATTTATGGTTCCTCATTTCTACCCCTCTACCGTGTATCTTTAGCCAAAGTTGAGTCATGGTTATACACTAGCATGAGAATTTGATTAAGTTATAAGAAGAAGAAACTAAAAAAAGAATGTATCGCACAACAATTTTAAACTGTACTAGTGTAAAAGGTGTACTTTCAATTTGATCTAACTGAAATATACTTAGATTGCACTGAATATAGTCCATCATTTGCGGCTGTAATCCTCTAACCTCTTTAGAGTGTGAAAAATTTCAGAATATGTGTGTGTCTAAAAATATTATCACACAAAACTTTGTTCTTAATAAAATAATTTTTATAATATTATATTGACTGGAAAAGTTGAAATTTGTTCTGGAGAAGTCAGAATTTTAAAATATAAGGTGCCTGGCCAAACTATTTGTCTTTGGGTTTTACATATACTGGTGATAAAATTGCTCCTGATCCACTATGCGTCTTGTGCAACAAAGTATTATCAAACAATTCTATGCTATCTGCCAATCGTTGTTGGCATCATGATACTAATTACCCTGAATATAAGAACAAAGCGGTTAGTTTTTCCAAGCATAAGCTTGGGCCATTGACAACCTGTCAGTCTTAAAGTGAAAAGTTCAAAAACTGAAAATGAACGCTACAGCCTCCTACAACGTGAGTTACCTTATTGCACTTGTTGGAGAATCCCATACATTCTAAAACCCTAATTAAGCCTTGTGCAGTTGAAATGGAAGCTCGTGTGCTTGTTAAACAAACAAAAAAGAAACGTTAAACAATTCAGCTCTCTAATATACTATTAAATGTTTCATCCAAGATCTGTCAACAGATATAGAAAAATGATTGGTGTTGTGACTTGAATTTAGCTTTTCTTTTTTGTTGTAATTTGACAAATCAACATTCTTGGCAGGGCTTGCATCAACTCTTAAATAGTTACATGATAGAATACGAAATAAGTTGGGAAAAATGTGTTGATGTGTTCACCGATTGAGTCAAAGTATTGACAGGAAAAATGGCAAGGGTCATGGCACATATCAAAGAGTTGGCTCCATCTTGTTTGAATAGTCACTTTGTGCTCCATTAATAAGCATTTGTCACTAAAAAGAAACCTAAAAATTACTTTTAAATGAATCATTTTTGTGTCATTCTCAAAAAAATAATATATTTTAATATACATTCTTAATTTTGGGTACCTTCATCTGGACACCCTTTATTTATGTAAGCAAGGATGTGAGAATCTATGAATACTTTAAGAAGCCAAAAGGGGTCCGCAAGCCCAAAAGTGTGGGAACCACTTGGCCAATGTATGAGCTTTCATCCTAAAAAGAAAATCTTATCTTTTATTGCCTCATAAGACAATATTTTTAGAAAACAATATAAACCTTGTCCAACCTGTCCTTCTGTAACATACATTGATATTATTTTCACAAACATGTGTTTTAATGGATGATTGGTATCTGGTGTCCACATTTTCTATTTCCATCTTCAAAAAATAATAGCTTCTTCCATAACTGCTAGTGGATGGAGTTGTAGATTCATGACAAATGCATTAAAGCCAATATTAAGTATAATACCTCCAGCATGTATTAGAAAAAAAACTGTCTTGAAATACTGAAATGCTGGTGAAAGATTTTATGAACACAATAAAAATTCAATAAGACTGACAAGATCAGTACATGCAAATGATACTTATTCCATGCTGCAATTTAAATGAACTTGACATACTATGGCTATATCCTTAAAAATATGCCTTTCAAAATTAAGTGGTCGCTGGCCAAAATGTGGTGCTTTGAAAAGGGCTCAGGCACTTGTGCTGTTTGTTATTTTTATTACTTGTGGCAAGAGTTAATTGATTATTGGCATGTTTAAATATTAATGCTTTATATTATGCTTTGGAAATGTTACAGCTATCCAGACTTTGGAATTTTTAGTAATATACTAGTTTCTTAGTTTTAGAATACTGATCAATTAGAATTCAAAACACAGTGGATGATCAAACATTATTATTGTTATTATTAATATCATTATTATTGTTATTATTAATATCATTATTATTGTTATTATTTAGAAAAATACATTTTAAAAATACTTAAATAATTTTAATGGATTTGAATGATTTTTGTTTTATGATACTGAATAAAATATTGATTGCTGCACCTGTGCATAAGACACTTTGCCACCCACGTGTAGTTTACTATAGTTATTGTAACAATTCTACTTCCTCTTTTAATTGATTTTTATCAGACAATCTTGACCATGATGTGTCCTTTGTATATTAAGTACATTAATTAATGTCATCAAGGTTGACTTTCCCTTGTGAAAGAAGTGCGTTACTTAGTTAATGTTGTGCTTGTCAGTGGTAAATAATTAAGATAGGTTTTAAACTATTGCTTTCATGGTGATTTTGTAATCCATGCTACATGGATGACTTTTTTTTACCAAATGCCATGACAAGTTGTCTTGCAATAGCATGGGTGGAAGGATCCTTTATGGGTGTGGTTACAAAATTCAGTATACAATGACGGATAATCACTTCTCATCCCCTCATGAAATGTATGAATACTGCAAAGAAAACATTGACAACATTTATAGTTTTATTAACATAGGTACATGGCAAAGGCACAGTTTGTACAGACCCTAAGGTTTGGTTTATTACTGCAAAAAATCTCTTGTACACACTTTCTATAATTTATTTTTTAAATTGTCGCAGTTTATTTGTATAGAGGTGTATTAGTATTTAGGGGGATTCTTTCTTCTTGTAGCTTGCTACGCCCAATTTCTTAGCCTATGCTCCAAATTTCTCTCCCCAGAAGCAGTAGAGCTCAGCAAGCTCCATCCCTTAAGGCCATCCACCATCTCAGGGGGGTAGATGGACCACCATTTTGGGAGAGGAGACAAGTGCAGCCTGATCTCCTGGTATCAGTCCTCTAGCACAGACCCCAGCGCAAATAATCAGGGCAAAGAAAGGATGGAATGAGGGAATAATGGGAACTACTTCTATCTATAATAGAGAGGCCAACCACACTACTTTAGCAAACACGAGATAATTTAACAAAAATTAGAGCACCACTATTTATCTGAAATGTCTTAGGTGCAAAAACCATTAAAAAATAATTTCAATTTATATTGCTTCACTTGGAAAGTGTGATTAATCTCGAATGACAAAAGGGCATATAAATCATTTTGGTTATATAGATTTATAGCTTGTTATAGATATTAATTATAAGGTAATATCAATTGATGTCATGCTATACTGGTTCATGTTAAGCTATATCATGGCATCCCCCTCGCCAACAGTAATAGATATTCCAATTTAAAACATCAAAAGATGCCCCAGGCTAAGGATAAAGCTTACACAAATACATAGATATTGTAGCTGACAGACAATACCAGAAAAACATCATATAGCGCTAAACTTCAAAATAAAGTATTTGCAGTGCCACAGATAAATTCTCTTAATCACCTACCTAACTTAAAATGTTATCTTTGCCTATTAATTGACACACCATTTTTAAATGGCTCACACAAGCTCAGTTTGTTTCAATGGGGGTTGATAGATTCTTGAGCCTCACAGAGATGGATGCGAGGAATGAGTTCTGACATCAGGCTGCTCCATATGGGTGCGAGCTTGGCTGATACCTTGTTGACTGCAGAGCTTATAGGGGAAATATTTGCACATGACTTAATTTCTGTTCTAAAAATACAAAATCAGGAAACACTCCAGTCGACCCATGTAAGGCAGAATTAAAAACCAAATTCAAGAAGTCTATCTTGCCATCCCACTGAATTTGATTTGCTGTGATAGATGGTCAGAGCAACATTCAAATTTTTATTGAATCTCCCTTCATGGGTTGTACAAGCTAGTGGTGTCATGTCTGATCCCCCCCACCCCCAGTTAAAGAACATGTCCGCAAAGAACTTGACCGAAAGCATGGGCCATTGTCACTCACAAGTTTATGTGAAAACACTAGAATGGCTCAAACTTCTCTGGGAAAGGTGGTGGTGGCGGCGGTAGCTGTAGCGGTAGCAGCAGCAGCCGCCTTCATATTCCCAAGAGGACACATAACAAATTTCGAGAACATGCCCACTAAGATCAAAATGCTACTTTTACCATCGGTGGATTGGGTGAACAGCCTAACAGTCCACAAAAACCTTTTCTATCAGACTTTAGGCAACATTGGCCTAATGTAACGCAATCTGAGTGTTCTAAGCAGGTTTAACCTTGAGGCAGAGGATTACACTTTCTCATTCAAAATCTAAAGTTACCTGTGGTGTACTAGGGCTTGATTGGACTGGAATTTCGTTCCAGTACTTTTTATAATATTTGAATGGTTCAAACTCATTACCAAAATATAAAAAATTGAATATTTGTGCTATGAAATATTGTAAAATGAAATAATATTTATGCTCCTTCCTTATTCATTTATAGCAAATTAGGCTTCTTATTGAAAGCTCTGTCACAACTCAAATTGCGGCAGGTCAGGGCTGAGCTATATTGTGTGCTTTGTTCGATCACACCTCACTGTGCAGTGGGAATGTTTACTTGTACAAATTCTCTTGGAAATTTGTGGTCCTCCTAACCTAAGCCTGTTGGCGTGGCGGGACACTTTACCGCTCATTTACAAGAATGTTTCAAGAAGAAAACTTGGCGACGGATCATTTAGAGGGTAGGATTGTCTCCCAAAGGTCTATAGCAATGCACATTAAATCAGGGGGTGGGTATGGGGATGACTGTCCGTTTTTCTCAGTTGTGTCGAGACTTACTTTCAAGCAGTATCAAAATTTTTCTTGGGCTGTGTTTGGTGTTTGAGTTTCAAAAAATGAGTGTGAAACGAAAACAAACTTGCATGGACGCATTGGTTACTCAAAACAAGAAACAATTAGCACACAATGAAAAAAAAGTGTTGGTGTTAGTGTTAGTGAATTCGACATAAACATGACAATGAGTGAACTGATTCCAAAAGGAGATGGTGTCTGCCTTGTTAGTGAAGTGACCCTAAAGAAGATAATTGGACTAACGATAATAATACAGTGTCTGAATGTCCTGTTAGGTGTGACAAGAAGAAAAAAACCTTTCTGCGGATTGTATGTAAGCCTGGTAAAATTTGTTATTTATCTAGTTCTAACATGACAACCTTAGGTTCATTAAAATTGCAAGGACTGAAAGTTTCCAAGGAATGGAGTTTGGTGTCAATTTCATTTAATGGTAGCATTCGTACAGCACAACTTATATCATTGAGGAAAAAACTATTTGAGCATTCAAAGTTGCAGTCACACATAGGCGCTGAAAATATTATACAGGAAACTAAAACAAAATCAATTGAAAAAGTTGTAGACCGTTTGAATTAAACTGAAGTCGAGGCCACTAACAAGGTTTTTAGAACAGCAAATTTTATTGCTAAACATGATAGATCATATTCTGATCATGATAAACTGTTGCAGTTGCAAAAATAAAATGGCTCAGTAATCTCCCCTGGTTTGCGATAGAGGTTTAGCGCTACAAACATAATTGATCACTTTGCGGGAGAAATGAAATCTAGTCTCTGCAAATGCATAATTGAAATTAATGGAAAAGTATATGTAATAAGACAAGTCTAAAACTGTCAGTACCAAAACTACTTTGATAGTGTATTTTAAATGTGAAACGGATAAGTCAATTGATCTACAGTTCATTTTTTATAGTGGATCAAATTACCTGATAAACAGCGAAAACTATTACCGATCACTTACTAACATACCTCAGCACCTTTGGATTCCACCATACATATCTTCAGAACAATATTGTTTCTTTTACATATTATGTTGCTAGTGTCATACTGGGAATAAAGTTAGGTGTTGCACAACAGCTGCAACAAATGTAACCTTCTATTGTTAATTGGCATTGCCTTAATCATTGATTAAAATTGTCAGTTAGCGACACAATTGCTGAAGTGCATGGTTTTGATAATTTCCATACATTTATTAACAAAAACCAAAATGAAATTTAAAAGTGTGCGTCGACGCTAAACGAAGAGATCAAAATCGGCCGTGTATTGGGAATTAGGTGGGTTTCAAGTTTGCTGTTTCTGCACTTTGGAAAAGTTATAGATCTCTGTGTTGACACTTTGAGTCTGCAAGTAATGATAAAAACTGCTCGCAATTGGACCAAGACAAATTCAAGGGGCTTTACAAACGTATTTCATTGAAACAATTTGTAATGGACCTGACACTCATGCATGATGTTTTATTCAAACTTTCACTTCTCTAAGAGTCCCTCCAGAGATGAGATATGAATATTGTTCATGCTGATAAGCTAGTTTGTCGCACTATACTATTTCTAGAATCTATGAAGGAACGTAATGGTAAATAAATGTTGGAAGCAGAGAACGCAGTAAAAGAAATGGAATTTTGCTCACTGATAACAAGATTGTTTCTGTTAATCAATATCAGTATAGCCTAATTGTGTTAGAAAGTACAAATAATCATAGGTTGTAATTATTCAAACTATCCATTGTTTAAGATGAGAAAATATATAAATTTATATATTTAGTTATATCAATAACTCACCTAAGATGAGTCTGGTGTAAAGCACCTTGGAACACCCTATAACCTGCACACTTAGGTAATAGGTTTAAACACTAAATCTTGTAACTTGTTAAAATAGGACACCTATTAATACTCCTAGGACAATATGTAATGACACAAACTTATTAGTAGTTAATAACTGCAATCAAAAGAATAACTTGTTCATCATTCATGCCAGTCGGTTTACTACAACAATACATAACTCTAAATATGAAGAACAAAACTGCATAATCTTAGTCCTAGCTTAAGGAGCTAAAAGAGAGGTAATTAATATTTGCTAGCTAACAAGAGTTAACTCCTAATAGTTATTTGTTCCTTGAAGAGAAACCGCTCCATTACACAGTCGGTGGCGAATCACCAGGAATCTAGAAGCAATTAATACTATGGCTGGACATTTCCTAAGTAGTACTGCCAATGCAATCAATAGTATAAACATTACATTACCATGCAACAGGGATGATAACACTAATCAAGATAATGATCAAACTTGATCAACTCTATAGGTACCTCAAACAGGCCGTACATAAAAAACATAACCCGGCGAGTCACTACTATGGACTAGTAGCACTTCCACAGGTTGTGTACCTCAAATCAGTACAGACTTAAGACACCTACAAGACTGGTGAGAGTTTACAGACCCAATTAGGTCGTGAAATGAAGCAACAGATAAACTGGCATCCTCCATAATTAATTATTACCCTATTCTATAGCCGCAGCATAGTCAAACAGTTTGACGTCTGTCTATGAACCGAATATTTGCGACTAAGACTAATAGGCATAGAAGGATAGTGCACATGGCGCACTATAATAAAACTATGCCTTATGGGCATAGATCAGGGTCAGAACAACTGACATACATAATCTTTGTCCTATGGACATTGTATAATATAGCTCACAGCTCGACACAATAAACTATGCCTTATTGGCATAGGGAAACAATTTAGTGTTACCTACAAAAAACATAGTCAAAAGGACATTTACATGATAGAGCTCACAGCTCCACTAACAGAAACTATGCCTTAAGGGCACAGTGACATAATCAACTAAGTCTCTCAATACTCATGATTAGCGCTGTAGCTCGATCAGCAGCGAGGAGGTGATTCAGACGCCACAGCTATCGCGGTCTTCGCTACAAAGTCTAGAGTATCTCTGGCATTGTCTCATAGTTGTGATTACAAAAAGGGTAACGTGAACCAAGGATCAGCTTGTATTTAGACCAATTGGTCTAGATTAATGGGCCATGATTATTCCAAGTACAGAAAAGCGGGAGGGGATGGTTACACATCGCGCCACCTGACTCTGAGCACTCCTCGACCAGCTGGCCTCTCCTGAACTGACCCCTTGCACATTTCTTCGTCAACCGGCTCATGAGATAGAAGTTGGCTTGTGTTGTCTTATAAAGCCATTGTACTACGATCGCTGAGGCAGTTCAGGTGTTGGTGAGCAGGGCGTTTCCTGATGTCGCTGTAAGTCTATATCTGCCACACATTATAAGAACTTACTAGAACTGGTAATCATGGTTTCACGCCATTCTAAGGGTTTGATCAATTGTATGTGTTAAAATGCTTTGTTTGTCATTTTTAACACACTACAATGTAACCACCCGCTTCGGTGCCCGCATAGTCTAAGGTGCTAATCTTAGGTTTCCACACACATTCAGGTACACATCCTATAAATATAGTCTTATTTATCCATAAAAAGGTTACCGTGGTTAATACATGAACGGGTAGGAAGACTCGGTGCAAAAAAAAACTTTATCCTTATCCCATTTTACCATATTGACACCAAACTAAAACTGATTTTAGAATGTGTCAATATATAAGGTCTTTCACCCACATAGCTACTCAAAGAAGACTTACATTATCATCATCATAATTAACTTTCTAGCCTGTGGTCGGGTCAGATTTAAAAAAAATACTCCATCTTCCTCTATCCTTCCACCATTCTTCCTTTTCTAATTTTATCCATTCTGCTCCTCTCACCTGATCACTTTTTGTTATCTGCTCCTCCAATCTCTTTATTGGCCTCCCTGGCAGTCTTTTTCCTACATACTTCATTGCCAACATTTTATTTGGCATCCTCTCTTTTTCAATTCTCATTACATGCCCATACCATCTCAGTCTTGCTTCCTCTATGATCTCATGAACTCCTTACACCCCCACTCTTTTTCGGATAACTTCATTCCTAATATTGTTTCTCCTAAAGACAATTAACATTCTCTCCACAAACTTAATCATCATGTCCTCTACTTTCCTAGTCTCTTACATTCATTGTCCATATTTCTGCTGCATATGTGACAATGGGTACAAAATACGCCCAGTACAACACTTCCTTACATTCCAAGGCCACTTCTATTCTCCAGAGCAGGTCTCCTACACACCTCTATGACAGCTCTCCCTGCTGTCCTTGTCTCATAATATCCTCTTTACTTTCACCGTTCTTCTCAGTCACGCTTCAAAGTATTTTGCGTTCTGCACTTTTCTCAGCTCTACTCCAGCCAACTTAATAGTTGTACTAGGCTTTATCCTCTTCGTTATCATTACCATCACTTTACCATGCTAAATGTCACTCCACAATCTTTCACTTCCTCATTCCATTCTTGTAGTTCCTGAACTTCCTTTCCCTTCTACTTCCATACCATCAAGTCCTCTGCAAACTTGTTTTTCATTCTTTCCTACCACTTTGTTCATGACCATTTACATTACCATTACAAATAGTAGTAGTGAAAGGACGCTCCCCTGTTTCACTACATTTTTATTTGGAACCACTCCGTTCACCCACTCACTGTCTTAACACAACTCCTGTTATCCTTACACACATGCTTTTCACTTTCATTAAAACTCCTCTTTTCATTTCGGCTTCTTCCATAGCTTTCCAAACTATATTTCTATCCACACTATCATATAGAATCTCCACATCCATAAATATCATTACCAAGTTTTACCAGATTGTGTATTAATCACAACTTGTGAATGTGAGGAATGCCAGGCCTCCACCGTGGTTCGGATTCCACGTTAAACTGTAGGTCCT